>JXSR01S030338.1:1795-13326 GCA_000969725.1 Ophiothrix spiculata | reverse complement strand
TTGAAACAAGTTAACAACAATATTGTGAAGGGATGCTTATGTTGTAACCAATAAAGCCATTTTCATTATTTATTTTCAATATTCAATACATTTAATGCTATTTTGAAGTTGCTGTAACATGTTTTTGTGCAAAGCGCACGGTGTTAGTGCTGACTGTTAGGTCGTACATATGTGTGTTTTTTTAAATATATAAATGGTACATCTTGAGGACAAAAATCTTAATGTTAACTAAAATGTTCCTCTGCATAGATATTACAGAATATTTGGCTTTCTTAAGGCTACTTTGGTCGATTTCATTGAAAATATGCCATTTTGACGGCCATTTTGAAGTTGAAGCATTTAAATGACCTAATGTTTAGAGAGTCACATTATATACTTCATTAGCTTTAATTTGATATCAAACATGACATATTTACAACTCAAATGGGATCTGTCACACTTAAAATGGCATGTAAAAAAGGGGAAACGGCTTTGACGCTAATAACAACAATTGCTCAAGCGTGTATTTTGGCATCATTCAGGTTCTTAAAGTACACACTCTAAACTACCAATTTCATCAAAAAAATTGCGTATATACCCAACTTGACACTTATGCTATAATTTGGATGAAATCTACCTGACTTTTTAATTTAATGTACAAACTATGTATGTTTTTTTATTGTCCTCCACAGTTCATGTATGAAAGTTCTTGGTGAACATTCTGATCAGATACTTGTATTGAAAGATCTATACTCATTTTGGAATGAAAAAGCTGTTTCTTTGTAGTAAATTCATGGCAAAAAAATTCTAAAAACCAAATCACTTGCTTTTGTGCAAGTATGAATTTATATAACCTGTATTTTCATTAATGTTGTCAAAAGTTGTAAATTTGTTTCAAATTTGATTGTATAAAAGTACCACTTTCAATTGTGTATACATTTTTAAGAGTTTGGGTTTAAATAGGTAAATGTGGTTATGCAATTCTAATTTTTGCAACATTTGCAAAATAAGTAAAGAAAAAGTCCATACAGTTGATTTAAGTGTGTATAACACTATGACAGAATAAAAGCATAAAATATGTATAATTATGAACAGACTTTGAAAATTTGGAATGTGGAAAGTATCAGAATTCTGAGCTGAAAAAATGTTGTGGTCTTCAAATGCAAACAGTTTACCTGACCAATTGACTTGATCTATGCGAGATTTATTTCTTGGTGAGAAATATACCAGCTTGACATGTTGATCCTGAATGTTAACCATAATGTGTTTGTATTGAATGACGGTTTAATTCAAGATGTTTTGTTGATAGTTGCGCCTGTGATGTGATATTTCTCTCAGGGGAATAGTGTGTTAATATATGCGACATAGATGTTGGTGAAATCGACAGAGACCATTCAGAAAAGGGGCCCTTTACTACCATTGCAAATTTTCTTGTTCTACTTTAGGTCCGGGTCCTCTTTTTCTTCTTTTTTTTCAACTGAAGAAAAGAGCCTGATGGTGCCATCAAAAGATGAAATGCGGCCTATCAGTCACAAAGCAAAGTAGTTAAAAAGGCCTAAAACACAGACATAAACATAACAAGACAAACAACATGATTTATCAAGTGTACTTGGTAGACCAGAGACCTTTACAGTAAAAGCAACGGAAATGATAGAAAATTGCCATTAGGTACTTTGGCAACAGCATTTTTAGATACCAATACCATGCTTGAATGGAAATTATGGGAACAGACAATGTAAGGTCCCAACACTGATTTTTGGCATCCCATAAAGTAAAATCCCAATTTGTGTACAACATTTTATCAGATCATCTGAGTTCACTACTAAATGACAATAAATATTCAAAAATTTTAGCTTGATAGAGGATATCTAGATCTACTCACACTTTTTCTCCATAACATTACATTTTGTACACTTAAAATGGTAAATTTAACCAAGTTAAAATGGTTGAATTTAAGAATGTCAAATTGATGGTGTTAATTTTCAAAACATAATGGGTCACTTTTGAATGGAAATAAATGCCCATACTTTTTTGTAGATAGCATTTGTAAAGTGCCATACTGTCTTTGTTAGATAGTATTTGAAAGTTCATATGATGTCTTTGGTAGATAGCTTTTGTAAATTTTCATACTGTATGTAGTAGATATCATTACTAATAATAGTGTTATATGTCTGTGGTATTTAACATTTGAAAGTGGTATATGTCCTTGGTAGATAGCATATTTTGAAGGTGTCATAGATCATTGGCTGATATCATTTGAAAGTGTCATAGTTATACTCTCTTTGGTAGATAAATTTGAAAATGTCATATAATTTCTTTGGTAAATATGTTTTGAAATTGTCTTACTGTCTTTATTAGATAGCAATTGAAAGTGGCATATGTCCTTGGTGATAGCATTTAAAAGTGTCATATATCTTTGGTATATATTATTTAGAAATGTTATGTCTTTGGTGATACTGATAGCATTTAAAAGTGTTGTATATAACTATATATCTTTGGTATGGAGTATATAAAAGTATTACGTGTCTTTGGTAGATAGTATTTGCTATTGTCATATATTGCCTCTGTTAGATAGCATTTGAAAGTGTCAAATACTCTCTTTGGTAGATTGTTTTTTCAAATTGTCGAATCAAGAACTGTACCTCATTCTTATGGCCTTGATTTACCTGGCCCATTTCAGGAAAAGTTGTTAAAACTTACCTCAAATGCAATTAACTGGATTTTGTACAGTGTTTGCTAACTGAAAATGGGTGTCCCACTTAAATGACGGGGTTACTGAAAGCCTCTAATTGATAACAATAAACCTATTTTTATTGTTACGATCTTCATCATGATGATGTCATATGCCTGTCTCATGGAATTCAATATCCCCTTGGTAAAACGCCCATTAAATGCTCCATTGTAGTCAGTTTTATTTTATACTTACAAGAAAAGGGTATAGCTGCCATATGGGTTTCCATTGCTGTAGTTTGATTGGAATGATACTTAAAGCAATACTATAAAATGTTAAAAATTAAGTGCACCCTGTCACCCATGACTTTCGATTTTTCTAGCTTACTCGTTTTGTTTTGGGTAGATAGAAATACCCTCCAAATGATCTTGCTTAATTATGCTTACTTTTTCCTTTATGGCCATTTGTTGAATTAAATTTGGGATCCCAAATTTAATTCCAAATGTATTAGTATAGGAAAGTATGCATGTGCTTTTTATCCATTTGTCAATGGCAAAACAATTTTTTTGACAAAATACACTTGAAAACGTTTTCAGATAGGCACATTGCTTCTTTTTATGCTGTTTTTACTCTAAACCATTTTTGATCAAAATCTTGTAGTATTGCTTTAGATAAGTTCTGAGATGCTCAAAAATTACACCGGCTTGGAATTTGCTCCAGTAAAATCTATCTGGGGAAAATGATGGTGGTAAGAGAGCCATAAGAAGATGCCAACTTGTGTGTAGGCCATATATTAATTGATTTTAATTGAAATTCATTGAAACAACAATGTATGTATTATCCAAAATTGATTCATTTATAAATTTGAATTCATTTTTTCCCCATTCATTTCAAAAGGATATTGTTTTGTTTAAGTAAGTACAATTATAGGTTTTTTTGCAAAAAATCCTATATGATTAATGTTGATTTTAGTTTTCTGATTTTTGACAGAACAAAAATTTAAGCAATGGCTCGACTCAGTTGGAATTCAGTAAGTACAATTATAGGTTCTTCCTATGATTAATGTTGATTTTAGTTTTCTGATTTTTTACAGAACAACACTCTTAGAAGGCCGGGATCAAATATACGAGTAGTTTTCCGGATCATTTTATTTTGATCCTTTAAGGATCACTTTTGATCCAACTTGGATCGTTTTGATCCTTTTTCGGATCAATATATACAAAAGGATCAAATTCACCAGGATCATTTTTGATCCGGTTTTAGGATCATTTTATTTTGATCCTTTTTGATTACAATATCAAAGTTTTGATCCGTATTTCTGGATTACTTTGATACGGAAAGGATATATTTTGATATATTTGATACTGCGTTTGGATCTAACGTGATCTTTTGTTTCATATTTGAGTACACCCATATCCACTACATAGCCGGGAATGTATACAATGTATAAATACGATGATTTCACACACTTGACATCTGCCTGTCCGGCGTGGCCGAATGGTTAGAGCGTTGGTCTCGTAATAACATGGTGTGCGTGCGGCGTGAGTTCAAACCCTGCTAGGGTCACTTCAGTGAGATGTTTTTAGGCAGATCTTTTTTATAAGAAATATTTGATCCTTTTTTCGGATCAAGAATTGTGATCCTTATTTTTGGATCACTTTGATCCTTAAAGGGTAAGCTCATATTTGATACCTAAAAAGGATCAAAATTGATCCTTTTTGTCTCATATTTGATCCTTCCTTTCTAAGAGTGAAACTTTAAGCAATAGCTCGACTCTTTACAAAACTGTGCCAGTTTTTAAAATGTTAGTAAAAATACTTTTAAAACCTTTATTATGTGGCAGCTATTTTCTCATCACATATCTACACCAAACTTTCAAAATGGTGCTCTTAATTCCATCTCCCATGGGATACCCTTGTTACCACGGCGACTTCTGTTGATGGACTGGTAATGAATGAGTAAATCACAGATATGGTAGACTAGATGTCAGATGACAATTTAGCAATGTACACCAATGGGAAATCTAATGATGCTTGGGTATGTTAGAAACCAGCGGGGAGTTGGATGATTCAGCAATTTGCTGTAACGAAAAATGCATCGATATCTTAACTAGTTTTCAGGAAAGACCTTTTTTTTCCTCTAATTACTGTACATTTCTGGACATAAAAAAATGCTTTAAAAGAACTTTGCATCAACATAAACTCAAAACCCCTTTCCATCATCCCATTTTCTGAGTTTATGGTGATGCAAAGTTCTTTTAAAGCAGTTTTTATGTTCAGAAATGTACAGTAATTAGAGTAAAAAAGGTCTTTTTCATGTTGCACATCACAAAACATAAATACTGTACTAATACAAACAACTAAATTTTGGATCCCAAATTAATTCAACAAAGGGCAAATATCAATTTTAGGACAAATAATCATTTAGACGGTGTCAACCCTTTCCAAAAACAAAGCCGGTCAGTCAAAAAAATCATTGCTTTAAGTTGAGGTGACAAATTGTCTAAAATTTAAATATGCTTTATATATATTAACTCTCCCCCAAAGATGTTGGAAAATTGAAAACATGGAAAATGTGTAGGCCTATATATATAATTGAGGTAAAAAGAACTAAATAAAAAATACTGCTTTAGCACATATTCTTAAATTGAGAATCTGTGGTTTTAGTAACAAAGACAGTAAGGACCACTACTAATTGATCATAGCAACAACAGAAGCAACAACTGGTGCATGTTTTTACTCCTAGAGCATTTGCATCACTAGATAAAGGCATCTAAAAAGAGGTTGTAGATTTAATCATTTAACCTTGATTCCAGTCACAAAGAAAAGATACCGTTGCTATGGTAAACTACTTATTTGATAATCATGATGATGTTTGATATCTTCTTTCTTTGTTAGATAGAACTTTCAAAATTGAAGCATCTTTTGTTGTGGTCACATTTTGATGGAGTCTAATTTGATTTAACAACATATGTCATTTTTATTAGATTGCAGATGTTAGCAGCCATATTTGGTGTTTGGGTTATCTATATTGCAGGTGAAATTTGCGCAAATAATATTTTAGTGTCTTTCATAAAGTTATGATGATAAGGAATTTTTAATTCATAATCATTTTGTTGTTTGTGCAGACATATGTCTTCAATGTGATAGTGGAATTTATAGCTTGGATTCAAAAACAAACCTGAACCTTCAGAAATATTAAAAATGCTGTGTCAAGACATCATCATAATTAATAAATGAAAAATCTGAAATAAGTGTGGTGGAACTGGTTAAGTGGCATAGGAAGATGAGTAGCAGGGAACCACTGCCAGCCAAGAGAAGAGATCAACGTCGGCCCATGAGCCTCTGCGCCCGATTGGAAAACCCAATTTGCTTTAATTTTTTTCATCAAACTCTTCCTAAATAGCCCATATATTTTGTTAAATAATATAATTTATCTAAATATAACAGAAATTAACAGATTTCCCCAATTTGGTTTCCAATTTTGCACCTTGCGCAATACACAATTCTATAAGTATTTTAGACTTCCCCGCAGACGGGCTGGTGTTGTGGTAAAATTCTCGCTTCACGTGCACGCGTCTCGGGTTCGATTCTTGCTTCGGCCTATCATCTTGCATTTTTTTTTTCTTCATTTCTTTTCTTTTTATTTCAGTTATATCCAATCATTTTCTTTGACTTTTCACTCTCTATGATGTAATTCTTCCTTTTTTTTCATTCTTTCTTTCTTTTTTTTCAGAGCTACTGATAAAATGCTAATTTACGGTATTATAACACTTCGCGCGGTAGCAATACCCCGATAGTGAAAAACAGGCATCTTCGGATGATCCGTGTGTGTTTATTAGGAGTACAATTAGGAAACCTGTCATAAAATAATGCTAGGAACATTTATCTCCTTATGGGTATATGTCACAAACCTTAATTGTACTCCGATTACAACCACAGTGAGCTTCTGAAGTTGGCCAATTTTGACAAAAATGCAATGTATTTCAATGGAACAAATTAGCGATATTTGAGTTTCTGTATAAGAGATTGGAAATCCCGAAAAGGCTGTTGGGCCGACGTTGATCTCTTCTCTTCTGCCAGCCCAAGAAAAGAGGTCTAAAGAAAAGTAGATGCACAGTTTGCAATTCCCCTTTTACCCCTTCTTAGAAGTTTAAATGTCACTGAATAGATAAGATGTTGAAGTAGTAACTTGGGTACAAACCATTGTGAGAGTTTGGTTTCATCCTGCTATTTTACTAACACTTTGTTTTGGGTTAATCAGGTTTTTGATATGCCTTTAAGATTAGGTAATTTGTATTTATACAAAATTAATTGTTCCAAATTCTAAAAGACCATTTTGCACAGGCTTTTAAATTTCAAGATTTGAATTCACATTTGTCCGTACAAGATTTTATATTCTCTACTTTATGACACATGGGTGACAAAGAGTTTCTGTGATCATGAATAAGGTCTAACTGGACAATTAAGATGTGCACTTAAAACCCCTGCATGCATGAGTCAGATTTGAGAGATGATTTTCTCTGATATAGCCATCCCTCCCTCCAGGGAGGACTGATTGTTGCATCCTCAGGCAATGAGGATGGGCACGATTTGATACTTAAGAGAGGCTTTATCTCTTTTTTCCATGCTTTGACTCAGGGCGGTTTATGTTTATATAGATATGTATGAATTTTAATTAAATATTAAAGTTTTTAAAATAGTATACTTTTATGAAGGAAACTATAAATTGGCTTTAATTGCATACATCGACCTACTGAAGTGGCTGAGATTGTGGCGATGATGGTGATGATGATGATGATGATGATGGTGACAGTGATGACGAAGACGAAGACAACGACAATGATGACAATAAATCGATAGGAATTAAATACACTCATGACATCTTGTATATAATCAAAACCAAAATTGGTGTAAAAAGTGATACTGTAAAACAAAAAATATTTGTGGAAAGAAAATTTTGCGAATTTCAGAACAGGGTTCGACTTTACCGTCGGTCCCGACCGACAGAATTTCGGAAGGACATTCCAGTTCAGCAATGAGATGGTCCTTAGGTCCAATCGTTTTTTTAGGCTGTCACTGATTTTGGAATTAAAAGTCCTTCTGAAGGACCTGTAAATTTAGTGAAGGACCTGTGGATTTTGAGACTTACTGGTCCTTCTGTCCTGTGGATTTAAAAGTGTAAAAGCAACCCTTGTCAGAATCGGGTTTTTTTGCGGCATTTTAATTTCACTAATTGCATCAGTATGCCATTGAAATCATTGTACAATATTAATTTTAGCGGCAAATTAATTTTGTGATTTTGGGGTATTAGCGAAATTAAATTGCTAGCAAATATTTCTTGTTTTACAGTAATCTCCACTGAATATTCATTAACTGTTTGAGTAGATCATAAAGGAGTCAGATTAACCCTATAGCAGTCTGCAGTCTAACTTGGAAATGTTTTCTAGGTTGCCATGGATATTTGATAGTTTAGATTGTGATGCCTAGAGGAGACATGGGTAAATTAATGATGTTGTGAACAAATGTAGGAAATTAGTCGGCTCATGTGTTAACTTATATTTGTCTCATTTATTATATTGAAGGGATGCCTTCTTAGCCATAAAATATTTGATAAAAAAATGAACAACATTTTATGTTTATCAATTTGATTCTGGGATACAATTTTGTTTTCACTCCATTGGGGTATGAACGTCGAACAAGCAAATTTATCCATTCCAAGAAATTTTCAGCAGACAGCAATGTGTGTCATCAAACAAAATATGAAATGTTTGTTTCAAAACTAGAGTTTTGCTTTTGATCAAATTTGACTGTTCACCTCGTACCAGCTATAAATGTGTCTCGGTCCTTAAAACAAATAGATATTTTTCACGCTCCTGATCATATTCTTAAAATGTAACTTTGAAGGTGTTTTAGAGCAAAAAAATTCAAAACAAAAAAATGAAATTTTACATATAATGCATGGATACTTTTAAAGTATTTTATTTAGTAATTAAAATTAGTGCTATATTTATCCTAGGATGGTTGCAGCATGAAAACTCATATCTGAAGAATTCCTCTGTTTCTTGACTGCCTTTGATTTAGACCTCTATGATTCTAATAAGTGCATTCAGTGAAGTAGAGACTCTATTTGATCAGGTGTTTAATAATGCGAGAAAATATTTAACGAGAACTTCATGGACCACAATTTATATGACTTTGAGAAAATGAGGGAAAGGGAACTCAAGTAAATTTATAGACTGAACCCTCCCTTCAATCTCACAGCTGAATGCAGTGGCATGGATAAGTTGTTGGAGTCAGAAGGATTCATACTAGTAAATTCATAAGAGTTTAGACTTTGTCCAAATGTATTAAGAGATAAATACTTAAAGAGGCATTCAATGGAGAAGTTTAACATCCTCCTCAAACTTCTTCCATATAAGACTCATATACTTAGAGTTTTTTTGAGAATCCTTATGAAATGTTCCGCTGTACACCTTTTGCTAGCATTTTTAAGGTTCACCTTGTTTTTACACATTTCGTAAAAAAGTTGTCAAAACAAAATTCTAAGTCTCTCTTCCTTGCAATTTGCTCAATTTCGTTGTTTATGCGTGCTGCCGGGATCTTGAAATGCTATATGATTTTAACAGGAAAATAATGTTGACTTGAAGTAAGTGTGGCCCTTCCCTTGTGCAAATTTGGAAATCTTTTCCATTTTGATCCTCTCATCTAGTAGATTTGCTTTTGTTGCAGTATTACAGGGACTAATCATGAATGAAGTATTTGTTTTGGTCTTTGATGAATTTGTTTTAGGAGAAATCAAATACTTGTAAGAATTTTCTCAGATGAGATGGTGAGTATCTAAGTTTTTTCGATTGAGAATGTTGAGATTTCTTTGTACAAAAGTTTAAATCTGAAAAGGTCATGTTGATTTCAACCTACTTTCTACAATATTTCAAAAATAAAGATAAAAAACCCAGACACTTGAAAAAGGTTAGTCTGGAAATATGTTTCTAGGTTCAAAAAATGTAGAGGAAAATAACTTCAAAATTATGCAAAATGCATAAATTTTGCGAAAATTTTCAAAATCTTATCAGGGTATATTTTAACATGTTCTTGTCAAGCTTACTTATAGGTCGGCAGTAGAATATTTAAATCTATGTGATCATCCCCCAGTAGAGTCTTTTTTATTTTAAGATATAGGGCAAAATACATTTAAATATCGTATTTTGACAAAACCAAGATTTTTGCATATTTGAAATGGTCATGCTTGTCTCTTAATCCTTGCAAAGTATCAGCTTTCATTTCAACCTGAAATATTTGAAAAGTAAAATGACAATATGAAAGTGAGAGTTTTTTTCTTTTTTTTTATTCTGACGCGTCATGCCTCAAAGGGTGTCATAAAAAGCTGAAACAAGTATCATTATAAAGCTGAAAATAGTTCTATTTGAATAAGAAATAAAACACAATTTAAGGTGGCTTAGCGCAGATTTAGCACAGATAGAATTCCTCTATTTATTTTTCTTATTTTTTGATGTTTTCATATGTGCTTTTTACCATTGACTTTTATGGTAAAATCAAAATACATCAAGACAGAAACACTTATAATTTAAAAAACAGCTCTATTTTTCCCCTCTCTTTTCACATATGTTTTGGTCCTTATATAATTCTTTAAAAAAAAACGTAATAAAAAAAAATATGGTCACCGACTTACTTTTTGAGGTATATTTTTTTAGCAATGACTAATACCTTTAGCACTGTGCACTTGGAGCCCTGCGCCATCAGGAGTAATGCGCATGGTCTAATGTGTGAATGCAAAAATTACACACATGTAAGATCCTGTTTTATTTAAGCGCCAGATACCAGTACACCAAAAAGTACGCTTAAAGCCTGGGATAAATACTTTGAAACTGTGTCCAACACCACTGATATCAGCTTACTCGTGTCCAACACAGTTTCTGTGCTAAGCCACATTAACAGGCCAAATTTCCTTGAGGCTTGTGGTGGATGGTCACATATTAGCAAATATTTGTTGCAATATACCGTAACTCAAACTTTCAAAATGCTGAAATGAATAGAAATACTTTGACATTTTTATATCATGTGATCTGAATTTCAAAAGAGACAAGCGGGAGACAAAAATAGAATTGAAATCATGTTATTCTTTAAGACTGAAATAAACTCACTTCAAAATATGACATTATTGTTCTCAACACGAACTAGACCAGAAACCTTATATTGAAAATAAATCAAAGAAAAAGTAAGTCAAATATAAAATAAATTCTTAATGAGGAACTGACGACAAATTTATATGGCTAGTGTTGTACTCCAATATTTGATTTACAGCATCAAAGTAGGGCATGTCATACCAACACTAAAGCTAAGCTTAATTTTTCCTGTTGACTGATCGATATTTCAATTTTCTTGTAACATTCAAAGAAAACTGTCTTCTTGATCAAATTTGTCTGATCTGAATGGTCCAATCTCCATAATTTTTGTGAAGAAAAGGTGGTCTGTGAGACAATACAAGGCATATAGATATGCTCTGCTCATCTATAACACTGCCAAAACAAAATTATCAAAAAGTCACAATTTCCGTTCCGAAATTAGTGCAATTTGGTTTTGCAAGTGATTATCTTAAATATAAATAGTTTAGGTCTTTAAAGAAGAGAAGAAGAGATGCTTTGCAAAAAAGGGTTAAGTTAGAACTGAATAAAGTAGGGATTTTTTTGTTGGTTTCAATAAAGGGCATTTTCTGCATTGTCTCTTATTAGCTGTGCAGATTTAAGGAGTACACAAAGTAGAAAATGTGGTAAAAGATTTTTTCTGTGAAAGAAATCACTTAAACACTTTTAACTACATAAGTTACCCTGCACTTCCATTAGTGCATAAGGGGGGGGGGG
>JXSR01S030336.1:40531-56285 GCA_000969725.1 Ophiothrix spiculata | reverse complement strand
TTCCTTATCGGAAAAATATATAAACAGAGGGGATCACGCATGAACCCCATCGGATTTGGAATAAAAATTAAATTAAATTTTCAAATTATTTCGTGAAACGTATCCTAAATTAGCTTTTTGGAAATCCATCTCTAGTAGCTATTATTAATCGTGACCTGTGCCGCCTGCATTTTGCAGTTCCAGAATCCCATGCATTTTTGGAAAAAAACCTTAAAAGTTTACCGAAGTACTCTGGAGATATCAAAAATGGCATCAGAACAAATTTAATAAACTCTATGATAAGAACAAAATATACACCAAACATATTGCCTTTCTAAACTTTTTGAGGTCCTCATTTAGGAGAGGGCAGTCAATTTTGCCGATTTTAGAAATAGCGGATCATATTAATGTTTCAAATAAATTCCGGACACGAACATGATTTCTGAACGCAGCCACCGCGTATCCACAAGTTGAGACAAGAACGGGACACCGGCAAGTACGCAACACCGTTTCCAATCAGTAATCCACACTACCGCGACATTGCGCATGCCTGAAAAGCATTGTGTACTCGCGTAAAATGCACACTCGTGTCCGAGAATTATTTGAAACAACAATAGTAGCGACACCAGTTTATTTAGTGTAGTGGGCCATTATGTTTTTGTCCCAATCTGTTATTTTGCACCATGTCTTGGATTCATTTAGTGATGAGTATTTCTACCTATCTGCTTTTGATTGTTGTATGTGCTGCAGACATCTCTTTTCATCCGTTTCCTGGTGTACCATGTGTACGGCGTGTTATGAGGTCAAATTTCTAAGTAAAACGCATTGCTCTGTTTGAGTTGTTAAACGACTGGGTGATTGTTAGCAGACGATTATATTGGATGGTTCTCCCGCCAAACAAATTGAGTAAATGTTAGCAGACAAGAGCTCCAGGAGAAAGTCACTTTTCATCGCGTTCAATAAAACGTTTTGATTATTATTTGATGAACAAGCGTCGGTCGTCTACAAGATGGAGCAATCTGATAAATGTAATACAAGTAGGAAGTAGCAAACCTATTGTTAATACTACTGACATTAAAATAACTGAAGTGAAGCTAAAAAACGATAGAAAAAAATAGTACACGTAACTCCCCGTTTGAAAAATACAAATAATACACTATATTTGAACAATTGGTATCTTCTTTCCCGTTTTTGTTTAATTTAAAATTAGGCGAATTAAAATGCACTACAGAGTTGATTTGGATATATCATTAAATAAATTGCCAGTAAAACTAACAGCAAATCGAAATAATCTCGCCATCTTTGGTCACCCACCAATAACAATCATTTCTTCAGATTGGAAGAAATCACTTTACACAAGTACTCGTATTAACCAATTCGATAGCAGAAATAAAATGTTCAAGCTGCAGAAATTTCAAATATCAGGCATCTTTGTAGCAAGCAATGCGTATTACAACGATAAAGCTTGATTTTGATTCGGCAAAGGTTCAAAATCTTTATCCACGTTCTCAAATGGCATCCTTAACCTGTGATTTTAATAGGCGCAAGGCTTTGGCATGGGGAGCTTTCAAATACGATGCCATTTTACCAATAGATACAATACCGCATATTAATAGTTACTTAAGGTTGACATGGTGTCAGTGTGTTCAAATTTAAGCAAGATAAAAACAGATGATAAAAATCATGAATAAATACAGGTGTTTGGTCTATATAAGTTATTTAGTAAAGTAGAGAATAGTTGATAGTCAAACTGAATTTTCAATCAAATGGTTAGTAACATCGCGTAAGTGGCGACGTGATTGACATCGATGGTTTCAAAGGTAGAGCTATTTAACAACTAGGAGCATAATGAAAAGTGACTTTGGCGTGGGAACTTATAGAAATACCATATAATCTTCATCGAGTTATCAACAGGTTACTTAAGGTTGGTAGTGTGTTAAAATTCGGGTAAATTAATGACAGATGATGGTGAAAATAATGAAACATAAAGGAGTTCGGCTGACAGTGTTTTCTAATCCGAGTAATAAATTAAACACACAATAAACAGATGAAACCTGTCATCAATGACAATAAATGTTTTGATGATTATGATGTGCGTAAATAAAGGTCTTAGGATTGATATTTACAGTAAGAAATATTAGATTTAGAAACTTAACCATATATGTGATGACTCACCCTGAAAAGGGGGACTTTGTTGAGGAGCTCGTGTGGTCTAGTGGAATAGTGCAGGACTCCGAATCATGAGATCGCGAGTTCGAGCACCGCTACGGCAAATAAGTTATGTCCTTGGGCAAGGCATTTAATCCTCATTGGTTTGTCGACCCGAACATTATGGGGTAGCTGTTATGGGGAACATTACAATATGGGTGCAGATAGGATCCGCGGCGCCTGACCAGCGACAACTAGTTAATACGAAATGATTGTGACGGTTTCCTACCGGTAGCGTAATAATAATTGGCAACAGCGCTTTGCATACATAGTTAAAAAGCGATATAAAAATCCGATTATTATTATTATGATTATTCTTACTTTGCAACAGAACACTTTTCAAGAAACAGGTGAAAATAGGCCGCGAAAAATAAAGACAATTATAAGAATTTCAAGCAGATTTTATGTTGTAAAACTTGATCTCCTTGATCACTTTCAACAAGTAATGTATCATTTTTTAGCTTAGAAAATGTCGCAACAGATGAAATGAAAAAAATCAAAATTGATATCATCTGCAAAGTCCCCCCTTTCGGGGTGAGCCATCACATCTGTACTTTAAATCAACTACGGGAAGACTGTCTAAAATAATGATACATAATAATGAATTTGAAAAAATAAACAATACAGGAGTTTGGTCTGTATATGTTATAAGTAATGTAGAGAATGTTTTATGGTTAAACTGAATCTCCAATCAGAGGGTCAGTGACATCTCGTATGAGACGGCGTGATCAGCATCGATGGTTTATACGGATTGATTAATGACACATACGAGAAAAAATGCAGGAGGATGCTCAGCAGTGTATTCAAATTCGCGTAAATTAATGACAAATAAAGAATGACAATTTAAATTTGGTTTGATCGAAACGTGTAAAGACAGATGAAACTTGTCATTAGAGATTGCGATTACCACGTTACACGGGACGGGGTACAAAAACGTGAGCATTTTTAACTCACGTTTACGTAACGGTTCACGCCTACGCGCAATACCATAGATTGCCTATGTATATTTCATTATGTCGCCCTCTCAGCAAAGAGTTTTCGATTCATACAACGATTGCCTATTGTGAATGTTTCATGATGTCGCCCCCTCTCATATTGGTCATGATCATAGATATATCTGATCGAGAGCGTAAATTCTTAAGCTAAAGAAATGATATGCACCGCTTATGATATCTATGAATGGTTGGCTAGTTTTCAATAGAACTCACGTACGTATTGAACGAATAGCCACGTAAAAAACTCACTTCAAATGGTTATTTCAACATGTGTTGCTGCTATTCACGTATTATTGATCGTTCACGTTCAGGGTATTGGCTTTCGCAAGCAGATGTGTAGAACTTTAAACTTTGACACAGAAGTCAATGCAAAATCAGAAAATCCCTACTTACGGGTGTGTAAGTGCGAAGTTTGCAACCCGTAATCTTTACAACCAAACGCAATAAAACTTCGATAAGTGCTGGATATGTATGTCTGTACATTATTCTTGCATGTGTTCATCTGATTTTGATATAGCTTTTATTTAAAACAATAGGGGACATCGATTAAGTGATTAGTATTCACGTAAAAGTGTACGTGAAATTCTGCAATCCACGGTGTGCTGTACTGTTCAAGCTGGTAATGGTTGGCTGAATTTCAATAGAACTCACGTTTACGTTCGCGTTCGCGTTCGCGTTCTGGATGATTGCAAACTCTCCAGTAATGACAAGAAACGTTTTCATGATATAATGTGTGTAAATATGTTAGGATTGCTATTTACAGTAAACACAGTTAGATTAAGACATTTTACGATATTATGTACTTTTGATCGACAAGGCAGTGGCGTAGCCAGGGGTGGGCAAGGTGGGCGAAATGCCCACCTCGGAAATTTTTTTGAGAAATTCTGAAGACCTGGGAGAAAAATAAAGGGGGCAGGAAATTGCCGTTTTTCCATAAAGTTACGACAATTAAAGCTGAAAATTGCTAAAAATTAGGTTGAAAACACAATATTTGGCGTTTTTTCTTGAAAAACCCAGCTGAGTCGGCCCCTTGGAACCACTGTCAAGTCGCTCGATAAAATCCATTGGAGAAATCTTGGGTGGTTTGCCCACCCCTGGAGAAAGGCTTGGCTACGCCACTGCGACAAGGGGACAAATTGTCTACGTCTACGTTTGTATTTTGCTTTCCTGGGGACCGCTTACATAATATAGTGGTACTCATTCTCGTATGGGCACGTCTAGAATGGAACCTTAAATGGCATTTACTTTTTTGACACTTAATGCACCCCTAAATGGTGTAAGGTAATGTAAATCGCACACACAATGTTTCAAGGGGAGCGTGGCCGAGCGGTTAGAGCACGGGTCTCGTAATACAGAGGTTGTGGGATCGAGCCCCTGGCAAAGCGGTTTTCGTCTCCTTGTTTCCTTGGGCAAGAAACTTTACTCTACTTGCTCCGTGGTGGGAAAGTCACGTAAAGCCGTGGGTCCCCTGTACGAATAGACTCCTTCATGAGGTATTCATGTTATGCAAGTACTTGTATCATTGATTGATTGATTGAACAGCGTAAGATTTTAATAGTCTTTTTCTCACAAATTAGGTATTAAAAAGCACAATTTTCCCTGAAACATTACATTTACATGATACTTATTTATGATTTATGCAAAACATGTACTCAGCTGAGCAACACTATGTGAGAAGTGATTTTTAGCGGCGAAGGTAGCAACCTAAATGGCGTAAATTATGCTGAAAAAATCCCTTTTTTCGAGAAGCGTCAAAATCCGACCAATTTACGCCGTTTGTATGATGAGCACAGGTACCAATGGTCATCCGGAATGGTCCCCAGGTTTCCTTATCTTTATAATAAAACCTATCAAGTTATGAAACATGTTAAGTAGGTGCGAATTGTATATTCTTCTACCAATGCAGCCTGCTGGTCATGATTTAGGTAAAAACAATTAATAACATGTAGTCTTAAATAAATGATTTATAAGAATATTTTCATATTTTCGTCAATACAACACAAATATACTGTCCTATTTTCCTTTTATAGTTTATCTGATTCTGATTAATTCTCCGGATGATAAAACATATTTTTAGCTGCGGACAGGTGGTCATTTTGTAGAATGTTGTATTCTGCTAGACCCTGTCACATATGATTGCAATAAATACAATGGCTCGGTTATGATGGATTACTATTCTTACACTATTGACATCTAGCACAAAGGCAAAATGTCAAGCATGTGTTTAACACCGAAAAATAAAGTGTTTTATGCGGAATCTCTCTTTTCATCTGCTTACCACGACCTGTCTGTAAATATACAATACCCCAAAGCGTATATCAGATTCAAAAATCAAGTCTCCTTTAACTATTTCTTACATAGATAAACGATGAAAAGAGAAATGGTGGGTGCTTGTATCTGAAGGATTTACTTTCAAAGGAGTTGTTAAATCCTTTCTTCACCCAAACTTAACTATAATTCTAATTGCTGCGATCCTGCAGGCTCCTGCATAGTGAGCATGTTATGTTCTCAGCATTGAATATATGGGAGTTTTCGATTGCATGTCGGTTTTCTAGGACTGAGGGTCCTTCGGGTCAAATGGAAACAAGGTCAATAATTTTCACAAAATATCTTTTAATTGTTCCGTTCCTCGCCTATGACCTATGAGCTCCTATGCGCAAATTTGCATCACTAAAATAACTTTTTACCCGTACTTGACATTCAAGAGTAATCTCGGTTTGAAACTTGTGTGACACATCATTGCATAATACACATTAATTCTATACTATAAAAGATAACTGAGCACTTCGGTGTTTTGGGTTTCACTAAACCCATTCATTTTTTCCTAAATTACTTGCATTTTGTTATTATTGTAATTTCTTTTGTTAAAATTCGTGTACAGTTATAATCTCTTGTATAAAACAAAATGTATGTAAATTGTTTTAAATGTTTTTGTAAATTGCAAGTGATTTGAATAAATATTATTATTATTATTATTATTATTATTATTATTATTATTATTATTATTATTATTATTATTATTATTATTATTATTATCATAAGCAGCTGAATTTAATAAATGTGATGGTTCACCCCTAAAAGGGGAACATTACAGATGATATCAATTATGATTTTATGATTTCATCTATTGCAAACTTTTCTTTAGTTTAAAATGAAACCTTACATGTTGAAATGGATCAAAGCGATCAGATTTTATAACTGGAAATCCATTTTTTTCCTTTTTTTTTTCGCTGCTTATTTTCACCAGTTTCTTGAAAGGTGTTCTATCGCAAAGCCCTCCTTCTCTGGGTAAGCCATCACAAGTATTTAAACGTATTTGTTTGGAAGCCTTCATCCGTCGGACACGCAATCAATCGGTTAAGGTAGTTTCGTCAGCTCCATAATTAAGATGTAGGTATATGCCATAACGTCAGCCTACCATGATAGACCATGATGTGTTGAATTTGGCTGTCCACAATCGGAATTGTGTCGATTTTTGGTAGGCCTACATGAAATCTTCTGATTATGAATTCTTCTTGAACTAGTACGGCTTTTTGCAGGAGTCAATGACTGTTAGCCCAGACCCGATATGTAATGAAATGGAGTATGGGTCTGGAAGCTCAGACTAATTGGGCCATGCCTGTTCCTATAATAAAAGGCACGTTATTTTCATGATTGACACACTACCACAATTATGAACTAAGCAGGTGCTTTCTTTTATTCATTAATGGATCAAATATATTTATTGTTGTCACAAACCATCTGAAACCATGTTGCTGAACGTATTATTATGTTCTATTATTTTTAATTTAACACGTTGTAACCGGGTTGTAACTTGTACATGTATAATGTATGTAGAGTAACTCTTGTCAATAATTCTGAAATTCCAGTCAAGAAACTGTGCATATTTACTGTGAACATTTCTATTTTTGTCTTGGTAAACAATCTTAAATTAGTACAACTTCTACATCAGAACTTAATTGATCTAGGACAAATTTACATCAAAGAGGAGAAAACTGTAATTGGATTTGTATTGTCTACTTAAAGATAAAAGAAACAAAGAAACAAGCTGACCGGATGAAACTGATACTTTTATTTAATCTTCTTCTATTTCTACCTCGTCAGACATATGATAGTCTTACATATTCAACAATATGAAGTTACCTTGTATTTACGTAGCATTGAAAAGCAATTTTACACAGTGTCCTGAGATTCTTACATGACAATCTAGTTACAAACTAATCTAGGGATCAACACTTTGCAGCTCCTACTCAAGGCGACCTATTTTAAATGAAATGATACAATATGCAAAGTCTTGTGAGAATACTCCTAAACTATGTCGATTTTCCGGTGTAAATATGGATTACTAATCTTTAAACCGAATGGCTTTGCTACTCATTGGTCGAACAGTACCAGGTTTGAAAAGGTAGTTATATTCGAAATATTTATGTAAATAAAACCCGTTACTTTTTTGGCTATGGATGTTGTATTGTAAAAGTCCAAGCCAACAATTTTTGATGTACAACAATATAAAACAAAACAAAACTGGTTTTGCTTAAAGGTGTAGGTTCCCATCTTAGTGTGTGTGAAATTTAGTTTTAACTGATTGACCTTAACCTCTGGAATGCATATTGTGGAATTTTAACCTTAGATTACTTCTTGTTTTCTTTTGAGAGGCAAAAAAGGTATGCAACCCTGGGGATTCGGCTGTTATGAAAATACAAAACAACTAGAAAATAGTTTACGCTATATCTCCGAAAGTATAAATAATTTGAAAGTGCCATTTTGGACTTAGAATCAGAAAATATGGGCTTTAATATGGTATGAAAAAATATACTACTTCCGGTTGAGCCCCGGGGTTGAGAATATGATCGGAACCTACTCCTTTAATGAATTTACATTCAAATTGCCCCTAAAATCAAAATCTCCACTTAATTCTCTTTACGCCCGAGTCGTGAAATTTCATTACGTTTCCTATATTTATCGTATAAAATGTTAAACCTTTTACTACACTCTTAGAAAGCAGGATCAAATATGAGACAAAAACGTATCAAATATGAGCTTACCCTTTAAGGATCAAAGTGATCCCAAAATAAGGATCACAATTCTTGATCCGAAAAAAGGATCAAATATTTCTTATAAAAAAGATCTGCCTAAAAATAAATGTAATTACGAGACCATAGCTCTAACCACTCGGCCACTGGACAGGCAGCTGTCAAGTGTGGTGAAATCATCGTATTTATACCATTGTATACATTCCCGGCTGTGTAGTGGATATGGGGTGTACTCAAATATGAGACAAAAGATCACGTTAGATCCAAACGCGGTATCAAATATGAGCTCATCCTTTCCGTATCAAAGTAATCCAGAAATACGGATCAAAACTTTGATATTGTAATCAAAAAAGATCAAAATAAAATGATCCTAAAACCGGATCAAAAATGATCCTGGTGAATTTGATCCATTTGTATATATTGATCCGAAAAAGGATCAAAACGATTCACGTTGGATCAAAGTGACCCTTAAAGGATCAAAATAAAATTATCCGGAACACTACTCGTATATTTGATCCCGGCCTTCTAAGAGTGTAAGACTTCCTGATATTACCATGCATAACTATATGGAAGAATTGCATTATGATTTGATATCAGCTTCCGCTCTTAATAGTTTTCATTTTTTGTTGGATATTTTTCCGAAGTTGGCGCCATACAGCTAAAGAAATAAACATCTTGAATATATCCAAGAATGCATTCTGATTGTACTTCAATATCCGGGCACCTTTGATATATCCTGCGAAGAAGGTAGTGATTTAGCCGATGACGAAGTATACCCATTGGGGTAAAACCAGGTTGAATCTTGGGATATGCGCAAGTTGTCTGTTCCCTAGCCGCATAACCTAAATAGTGAAATCAAGCAAACACTATTAAACAAAAACCCTGTGTGTGTTGATTTAATTGAAGTAGTTCGAAATTGCATAAAAATGACTCAATAAAAACAAACAAGGTAAATGACGACCTACTTAAATGGTTATAACTGGTCCATTTTTTGTTTGTGTGAAAGATTTGTACATTTTGATGAACAAAAAATAAACATTTTGTTGGTACAAATACTGTAGTACAGGGCTGTTTTGTCATTTATTCTTATCTAATATTTTTCCAACAAACACTTACATAAATTTGATGGCTCATCCCGAAAGGGGGGACTTTGCAGATGATATCAATTTTGATTTTATCATTTCATCCATTAAAGCATTTTCTAAGCTTTAAAATGATACCTTACTTGTTAAAATTGATCAAGGCAATCAAATTTTACAAATCTGCTGGACATTATTATTTTTATTTTTATTTTTTGTTGTCTATTTTCACTAGTTTCTCGAAAAGTGTTATGTCGCAAAGTCCCCCTTTTCGGGGTGATTCATCACAAATTAGGGACGTCTTCCCACTCACCCGATAAAAGAGCGAGTGCGGAGGTGATGTAGATTTGTTCAAATGCAAAGCGAAATATGTGACCCGTCATATGGAAAGGTACCTTAAGGTCGGCAAAATCAAAATTGATTTTTTGGTCTCATCTGAAAGCTGAGATTTTAAGCTTTAAAATGACACCTTGATTTTGGTTATTGGATGTTCGGTTGCTAAGTTACACGCAAATTGGTAAAAGGCATCGGGCTGATTCGGAAAACTATAGTTCTGAGAAAATCGAGCTTGAAGTTTTTGTACTTAGTAAATCTTGAATGGAGAGAGGATTTTTAGCTTGGTTTTTAATACATTTTTCTTATGTTTTAGATGTTGGAGTCTGATTAATATGATAGAATACACTTCAATGATAACCTTTCTGATGAAATTAGAAATTCGACCTTGGACGTGATTTTTGACTATGCTTAGCTTCAATGGCCCGTATCTCTTAATGTACTATGCCGGTATTAAGGTACCTTTCGATATGACAATCCACATATGCACGGAGATGCACAGGGATATAATTTATATAAAAAGAAGAAGTTGAAGTGTATGTATTTATATATATTAATTTGTTAAGGGAATGGAGAGATAAAATTAACAAAGGAGAGGTATTGAATTTTTTTACATTATATAAAGTACTGTTATGACATGAAATGAAATATTTACTACACTGTTATACTGTTGGGCAATTATTTAGCGTTGGTTAAACTATGAACAACCCAATTGTTGGGTAAATAATATTAACTAACTGTTGGTGAAATTTTACCCAATATTTGGGTAATTAGCAACAACTTTTACCCAACAGTTAGGTAATTAGCAAACATTTTACGCAACGTTGGTAATTATTTACCCAGAAGTAGGGTTGTTCATAGTTGAACCAACGTTGGGTAAATTATTTGCCCAACGTTCGAGGTAGTAATGGATAAATATGAAACTCACATTAACCCACATGTTTTCTGCGAAACATTTTATTTTACTGACATTAGAGCATGCACTCAGAAATGTGGGAGAGAAAACTTTTGTTTTGTAATTTAAATAAAAATAATTGGGAAAACTTAATAGATTCAGAAACAGTCACGTACTGTCTGGTAACAATTAGAAATGGACGTGATTGAATGGAGGGGCGGATGTAGGTTTGTATAATTGAAATAATACTTGGAGATGTACAGGGATATAATTTAGAATTTCTTAGAAATAAAGATATCTGGTACAATGTTGACATTAATAATAATAATAATAATAAACAATATTTATAGAGCGCTCTACAAAGAACACAGCGCTTTACAAAAATGAAACATGTACAAAATAGTTAGATACAAATGCAATAATTACAAAAAAAAAATAATTACAACAAGGTAGACAAATGACCACAGGCGGAAAACCGGCAGCCGACCCTTAGGGCAGGTTACCCTAAGAGTTTAGAACTTAATAGTACGAACAAAAACATCAATAATGTAAAACGACCACGGGTGGAAACCTGCAGTCTGCCCTCAGGGTGGACACCCTGGGAGCTTATTAATAATTGCAGTGTATTTATAATAAATATTAGGGACTGGCCTAGATTCTTTCCACTAATTTTTAGCTACATATTGTTTTGTACCATAACCGATAGATAATGTTAATAGTAATGTAACCTACAAGTAGTTTTTAATGGTTTTGAGGAATATTGGAGAAACTTGCAATTCTTTGCCTACTCTTATTTATTTCGCCGTCGCGAAAAAAGTGGTGTGAAAACAGTGTTTCTAGTTTGACAACTTGAACAAAATCTTGTTTCTACACCGGTGATGGCTAAACAAATTATTGTTGACGAAATTGTTTCTCTTTTAATATGTATTACAGTATTACATTATATCTAGGAGCTTTTTAAATATTTTATCTGGTAAATTCATCTGAGGACTGAGGTACACATTTATGACTTATGGATCATTCTCCGATAAACCGTGCAACTTTGGTTAGAGAAATGTTGAAATTTCGACTACTAACAACTCATGAAAAACATACAAAATCATAAACTCTTATGGCTTCTGAAGAAGAAAAAGTGCATGGGATATGTTTTAAAAATACTTGATTTTTAACCATTGTATTCCCTATACCTAATGTTCGTATCTGTTGGTTCGTATCTGTTGGAATCTTTTTTTAAATATTCATTATTGAGAAAGTTAGTTTTCTTACAAACTTGATCTTTACACTAAATTAGAAGCTCTACACATACTACACTGTGGTGTATTATTTCGCTCATAGTGTACCGCGTTTTGCGAAAAGGCGACAAAATGTGTGGTTCGTATCTGTTGCGACGTGACAGTCACATAGGTTTTTTTTGATATTAATATCCTTGTAAATCATTACTGTAAATATATAATTCTATATAACATATATGTTATTCAAGACTGAAGTTTACTTGATAAATCTAATGCGGAATCATCCATCAACATATTGATATTCACACTTTGTTATCGATTTTAGAATTTGGTTCGTATCTGTTTGCAATATTGGCGACATGATTTAAAAAGCTATTATGGCATATTAAATACTTAATATAATTAAACTTTATATGTCATTACTAATACCTATTACGGACTATTAAAAAATATGCATTGCGTTTGAAATGCCCGAATATTTTAGGAACGGGGCCACATAAAACGTAAACAGTATGGCTGGCGACATGGGGAAAAGTAACGATTTTGCATTTTCAGATTAATCGTTATCTACTTTCCTGGCATGCTAAAATGTTTAGCTTCACACATGTTACTAATGTGACTTTAATGTATTAACTAGATCACTCAAATTATTTGTAATAGGCTTAACAACGCTAAACTAGTAACACGAACATGAGCGACACCAAAACGGCAAAGTTGCACGCTTTATCTGAGAATGAGCCTTATGGAACACAGAATAGTCACAGCACCATCACATAATGATATATTAAAAACTTAATTCTCTCTCAATTTGAGCCATTTGTGTGCAATTTGTTGCACTTTTCTGGATTTTACTATACTTTTAAGCTTTATTTAGAGCATCCCATAAGTTTTTATTTCTAGGTGGAATCTAGGCTAGTCTCTTTATGAGACAGGAGTGGCAATGGAATGATATTGAGTTCAGAAAATAAAATTTTAGTCTTTTTTGTGTATTTGTGATGTTCAAATTCAATCTTTATGTTGTTAGTATTTTTGTTCACTTATCTGTAATCAAAGTCATTGCGTAGAGGGTTTGACTATCAACAGGCAATAATACTGACCTTACAATCATTTCCTCGATAAGTCTTTTTTTAGTGTATTGCTGATGTATTATTTTAGAATTTAAACATGGAGATTTCAAATTGTCAATGCGATCCATAATCACAATACAAAATGAATCACCTATTAAACGTCACCATATATTACCCATTGGCTGCGGAACATGTGACCACAATGTATGTCCATGAGCTACGATCATCAGCAAGTATGGCAATATGAAAAAATATGAAATTACTTATCAGTAAATCCTGCATATTTCCATTTAAATTAGGATTAATATGCACATTTTGACATGTATACTCTTTTTTAGATTCTTAAACTGATTAATGTATCGCGTGCATGATGGTGCTAGAATTACTACAACTTCAGCAATAAAAATGAACAAAGAAATCACTTTTCAAAGTGACTCGCGCCCTTGGCGTTCATATTATGCAGCTCTTTGCTGTTAATCTTCATTAGTCGCAATATTATGCGTAAATACGTTTAGTAGAACTACTACAACTTTAGAATTGAAAATTAACAATGAAATCGCTTTTACCTGTTGACACAATGGCCTTCGGCACTTGCTGTAAGCGAATCTATTTGCCGTTAATGTTCAATAGCCGGAACACCAAGTGTAAATATGTTTGTAAAATACGAACATTAAAGACAATCTGATCAACGCATGGGCCGATAATGGGAAGATACTGTATATATCCCATCATGTACTGTGTCCTTTTTGATTATTTTTGCATGAAATTATGTAAGTAGTTAGTTAGAAATGCCCATAAATCAAAGTTTATTGTTGTAATCTTGCATTTGATGTACGTTTCATAATTCATTCAAAGGGGAATAGCATCTATATGCCTTGAAGCACATCGAAACTGACAGGTTATAGCCATCCAATCATTTTGAACAACTTCTACGATTCACAGTAAAGGCCAATTCATAGTCGGCCTCTAAACAAAATTTTTCCTACCGAACATTTGGTCGTGACGTAAAAATGACGAGTGACTCCAAACAAAATAACTTTAACACCGAGTTGAGACCAAACAAAATTTCGCGCTAGATTGCACATGTTATTGAATTGCCATATACATTGGACCAAATGTTTGCTACCCGTTCATAGTTGAAGTCCGATGGCAAATATTTGGTGACGTCACGACCAAATGTTTGGTAGGAAAAAATTTGTTTGGAGATGAATTGAGCTTATTACTTAAATGTCTTGTTGTTCAGTTTATATCTGCAACGGGGAGGTATCAAGTATGTATAGTTACGTCAACTATCAACAGAAATAAACTGTTGCCTTTATGTAACTTAATATTACAAAGGACAACTTGATAATCTAAAAATATACATGTGCATTTAGCATTAAGAGATCTTTAGAGAAGTTGTCAATGTGTTTTTTTATGTCACATTGCCTGCCGCTGTACATTGCTCTTCTAAAGATACATCCTATTGCAATTGTTGCATATTAATTATTAACAACCTTTCCGCTTCAAAATATTCTTGATTTTATTTGTCATGTTTGGTACATGATTGTATACTTGTATATATATATACATAAAATATTGTTCACATTGTTATTCAAAGCTTTATACCCTATTCACTCGTCTAATTCAACTATTTTCCATCTGACAATCTCCTTAAAATTAACAAAATCCCCGTTTCCAAAAGTTTGACAAATAGTCATACTCTATGACCAAAACTTCATTAAAATTATTTGAACAATTTTTAGCAAGCTAGTACAATGTAGTATGAAAGCGCTCAACTGTAACGTGATCTAAATTCAGAAAATGAGTAGTTGAATTGGACGAGTGGATACGGTATCCATTTTATTTCTCCATCATGGATATTTTGAAATAAAGTACAATTGACCACATAATTTCCGAAATAGAAGAACAATTTCAAATGGAAACAGATAAACACAGTAAGTAAAGCACAATAACGTTTTGCTAACGGAATCGTACATGAACCGGACGGCATTTTTTCCACAACGATGATGACGATGAGTTGTGGTTCTTAAACCATTCAAGTCATCTGTTCCACAAGATGAAAACAGCTAGCTTACTTCAAATTGTTAGCAAATTATCACAATAAAACCCAACGTTGTATATAGTTAAAAAATGTATAAAATGGTAAACTGACAAAAAAAGTATTAAATTGATCCATTATATGATATGTCAATCAAAGCATTGGATAAGCTATTGTCTTAAACTAGCAATAGACAAATATTTTTTTGCGTTTGCCCGTGAGATGGCAAATGACAATGTATGTGTTTATTGACTCAATTGAGATCCATTCTATTGTCATTCCTATTCCATTAACGCTATGGTTTCAAACACAAAGCACATTCATTTCATATACAAAGGCTTTATAAACAAAAAAGCCTAAATCTATGTCTACCGATATCTTTAATTCAGCCCTTTTCCATCAAAAGAATGTAAAATTTTCAATTTAGTCGGCAAATTTTCTTTGATAATCATGCAGTATTCATGCATGTAATACCTTTTTTCATTCAGCACCAGTGAAAAAACTTTATCTTATAATAGATGATAAAGGAATAGAAGCATGCACAACGTTGTCCCAGAGGCAAAGAGAAACCATTAGATTAAGCGAAACAGCATCATTTGAAATGCATTATTCGCTCATGAGGCGATTTGTCTATTAAAATGTCTTGTTTTTATAAATAAAGTAGTGACGTGAGCAAATCAAAGTTATATATTGAATAATACGGAGCAAATACATTCATGATAATAGTTGTAATTCAATAACATAACAGATCAGTTTGACTATATTTATGCGTGTTCAAATTTGACAATTAAACACGATCATTGAAATCCACTTGACATACAGAGTACTATATATATGTGTGGTGCTCTGGCGCAATGAGCGGAAAGTCGCGATTTTCAAAATTGAGTTTATG
>JXSR01S030335.1:137753-156268 GCA_000969725.1 Ophiothrix spiculata | reverse complement strand
TGAGTTACCATTAGCCGTCAATCCAACAGGATGCGCTAGGTCCGAGCCAAAGATGAGGACTCATTTCAGGAGGTGAGTAAACACTTGGCCAATTGCCTGGTGTAGAGATGATCCAGAGTTACAGTTATATAGTTTGGTCAGTCTACTTACATGCAATCATTAGTAGCCATCAATCCGACATAATGCAAAAGATGGACTTCAGAAGGGAATCAGAGGAGGTTTTCAGGATATCCCACAATGCATTATTCTGATACACTTAGATATAATAGGCAATAATGGTTTTCTGGACAAGGGGCTGTTAGGAATTTGAGAATTCCATTGAATAGTACTCATTCATATCTTTCCAGCGATGTGTTTCTTTTCAAAACAGCCCAGTGTTTACCCACATTGCTGACACTTCAAAAACGTCAGAAACCTGTACAAAAGTATAGGAGTTGAATTGGATTTGCATGTACATTGTACAATATTGCATTGCATCGTGGGATATTGTGAAAACCTCCTCTGGAAGGGAATGATTGCAGCACTTACTCTATACTCTACTCACACTTCACTTCCAGTTGCAAGATCTACCTGGGTAGGCTCTATATTTGGTAAAATTGAGCCAAATTTAAGACCTTTTTAATAATAAGTAAATTAATATCCTTAATTTTGTCAAATTGTCACAAACTTTAGTGTGAAATATGTGTTGAAGTCATAGATCTAAAGTTGTTAACTTAGACGCTTTGTTCAGTTGCACTCTGTATCGCGCAATGAGCAGAACCTTGTGCAATTCCATTTCCATGTACATAACATGTGTGTGTATGGCAAGTGTCATTTTGAAGGAAAGGTAGTAGTAAAATGTTACGGAATGATGTATGATTGTATTTTCTTTGTTTTGTAAAAACAAACAAATTATAATTTAATCATGTTATTTGATTTCTTAACAATTATATTCTAATTTTTTGTATATATGCATTGTGAGTGATAGCTGCACATATTGCTTAGCGCTCCTGAAATTGTACAAAAATGGACCTTGTGCTTAAGTTTTACTTATCCATCTCAGCCTTGTGAACACGGCAACTCCAACTTCTGCATGCAGTGCATTATTTGTGTACAATTTCACTGGTATCAGATAATGCTGTTATTGATTTTTAAAGGAGCTCAGTCCGATTTTTCAAAGTTTAGTTTTTAATCATGTCATATGAAAGAAGACCACTCAAGAGATGTAAGTTTCAAATTTCAGCTGAATCGGTCACAGCATTTTGATTTTATGGGCTATTTTGTAATTCAGAGCCACCTATATGTACCTGTGTAAAATTAATTATGGTTACCATAATTAGACACATTTTCATATATATCTTCAAAATGGAATACAACTCAGTCGTGAAATCTCACATGGGTTATGAGAAAAATATTAGCAAAATTTTGGTACCGAAATCTCAAAAAGTTTGAAAAAAGTTGAGGCAATCGGACAATGCTCCATTAAGTAGAAAGTGCAGTGAATTGTGATCTGTATTTGACCATCTGCGCTGTTTGTTTTTTTCTTTTCAGACCGCACACCTTGACCAGCAATACCTTCTCCAGATCCTTCCAGACCACTCTGTCCAATGATTCTATGTCACCATACAACAAGCAATTTGTACATTCCAAGTCCTCACAGTATCGCAAACTCAAGACAGACTGGAAGACCAACGTCTATCTTGGTCGCTCTCACATCCAGGTAAACAAATATTTGACTATTTTGTTTGTTGAATGTGAATTCTGTTTAAGTACTGTTTAGTCTGGACTGTCAGAAAATTACTTATTGTAGCAGCCGATATTCCTGATGATACATCACCTATCTGCTGTGTTTTGATGTAGACCTTGTTTCTAGGTGGAAGTATCATCATCACATCAATGATGACATTATTGTGCAAGGAAATATATTTATAGTTTGCTTCCAGGTTGACTGTCACACCTCCATTGCAGTTGATAGAAGGTTAGAGAAAATTGTTCAACTCTTGCCCAGAAGTTTTCCTTAAAGCAATACTATAAATAAAGTGTTAAAAATGGAGCGCCCCCTTTCACCCATGACTTTTGATTTTATTAGCTTATTGAGTTTAGTTTTGGTAGATAGTAATATCCTCCATACGATTTGGCTTAAATTTGCTTACTTTTTCTGTTATGGCCATTTGTAGAATTAAATTCTGGATCCCAAATTTAATTCCATGTGTATTAGTAAAGGAAAGCATGCATGTGCTTTTTATCCATTTTGCTGTGGCATAACAAGTTTTTGACAAAATACACTTTAAAAAGGTTTTAGACAGTCACATTCCTTCATTTTAAGCTGTTTTCTCAAAACTATTTCTGATCAAAATCTTATAGTCTTGCTTTAACTCTGCATACAAACTAACGACTTTCTTTGTTGTCAAAATCATGTCCATTGGACATGATAACAGACATGATTTTGTAAACTCTGTTATATATAAAAAACAATTAATTGTGCATGTTAAAAGAAATGCTATGCTATTATTATGCTAGTGCTTCTTTTTAACAGCCATCTTCTTATTTTGTTCCAGGGCTTGGGTCTGTTTGCAACCCATGAACTAGAGAAGCACACCATGATCATCGAGTACATCGGCACTCTGATCCGCAATGAGGTTGCCAACAGACGCGAAAAGCTGTATGAAGAGTCCAACCGTGGAATCTACATGTTCCGTATTGACAACGACACGGTGGTTGATGCGACCATGTCTGGCAATCCAGCGAGGTACATCAATCATTCCTGCAATCCCAACTGTGTGGCGGAGGTGGTGAGCTTTGACAAGGAGGATAAGATCATCATTATCTCTAACAGGAGGCTGTACAAGGGAGAAGAGGTAATGAAATGAAATTTGTAAAAAGTTGCGTCCGATCATTTGTAGCCTAGGACCAAAGGACACAATTCAAAAATTCATGAAAGGATTATTCTGTAAAAATCCTTATATTTGTTTTATGAGGTGAATATGGCATTTCCAAGTCATTTTGAAATAAGCTCACCAATACACACTTGAAATGGAATTAAGGATTTTTGGTTTTCGGCACACCTAAATTTTAACCACAATTTAATACAAATTGCAGTTTTTCATCACACTTGAATATCATAAGATATGCTTTTATTTGTAGAACAGGAGGCATTTCAAATTCCTTTTAGTTCAGAGATGTGTTTTATTGAGCTTTAGATTATAGAAAAATTCATTAATAACAGGGCTGTGATTTCCCCGGATTTTTCCGGATTTCTTGAAAAAATCCCCAGGATAAATCTCCAGAAAATCAGAGGCAAAAAAATTCAACATCAAAAAAAAAAAATCACCAAAGTAAAACGACTGCAAAAGTAGGTTAAAGTTTCCTGTATTGACCTTAATGTCAATATTATCATCCCCAATTTACTAACGCAAAGGTCAATGGTTATTCCAATAACTGTTTGAAGTGCTTAAGTGTGGTTGATGTTACATGTGTTTACATTTCACAAGTGATGCTGATGGATGTCTTTACGCTGAAACTGGTCGTAAAGTAAGCTTTTAAAGCTTTTTAAGATGCCTTAAGATGAAGGTTTTAGACAGGATTAGACACAATTTTAGAAAAAAGAAGAAAGAAAGGATTGAGATTTATTGATAGAAGAAATCAGTGGTGTTTTTCTTGGCTGGAAAACGAGATGGAATTGCATAATGCACAATCATGACAATACAATTGTACTGGTTACTGCAGAAAATAAATAAGCGAGGTTGCCGATTTTGCGGTGCAATTGCAAATGGAAGGAGGAAATAAAGACCTGCTTAGGCATGTGAAGACCCAAAAGCACATATCAAAAACAAAGAATTCAAGGTATGGTATAGAAAAATTAGTGTAGAAAATGTTTTAAGCTTATTAAGCTTAACCAGTTTGTGTCACTACTACACTGTGACTGTCACTGACACTCACACTGCAGGTGATCCGGACCTTTTTTTTACAACCCCTGGCTTCAACCCTGTTAGCATTAAAAATAGCACCCCTGATCTTTGAATGTGTAGGTGAATGGGGTGGGTGTGTGTGTGTGTGTGTGTGGGAGGGGGGTAGACCATACGGGGAGGATAATGCTACACAAATATTAGATTTAGCATTTTACATTTTGCATCACATATATGGAACTGAGCCTTGCAGCCCTTGTAATAAAAGCAGTAGAACCAATTTTGTAAGTACCTCGTACATACTATTGTGTAGGAGGTGAAGTTTTAAAACGGCCATAACTTGAAAACAGAGCATCTTTTTGCAAAAACTTAAAAACAAATTATAATTTCTCAAGAAATTTATGCTCCAGGTTGCTGAATAAATTAGTGTCTAGATACAGCTTCCTGAAGGGCTGTAAAAGTGTAGGCTTCGAGGGGATTCGCCCCCTCTACCCCCACCAGGGGCTTGGCCCCTGGACCCCACCAGGGCCCTTGAGCGGGCCCCTGGACCCCCAGCCGTGAGGTTGCTCGCTTCGCTCCATCTTCCAAGACTTTTTTCAAAGCCCCAATCACAGCCTGTAATAAAAGTTTACTGACATTTTTCAAAGAAAAGTAATTTCCCAAAGTTTCTAACTTTCGATTGATATTTAACCTTATTTGGACAACCGAAGCTTTGTAAGTATATATTTATGAAGCTTAAGTGTTACTGATGAAACACACCCAGGGTTGTATGGGTCCGCTTAGAATCTGTGTGGTTATGACTTGGTTTGATGCTAAATTCTCTGTACCATAGATTGAGTGATTTCCTTGTGTTCCAACGTCAAGTTGACACGGAGCACAATTTGCTTCAAATATATCACCGGCCCCTGCACACACAACACAGTAATGTAACACAAATATGGGAAGAAACATCTTGGTTTTGGAAATGCTTCATGTTGATTATGTAACATTTTACAAGAGAAAGTGTTCCAGACAGTCCGAGGTTTGGTTCGATATTTACCTTGGACCTACCCCGAGTAGATAAAATTGTGTTTTTTCCAGATATTAAGAGTGAAACAGTTCAGTTCAATTCAGTTCAGACCCCTTACAAGGAAGGATTTTGTTCACAATATATAGGAAGACAATAAAATATACCATAAATACAATTTGTCTACTGACCAGAAAAAAGCCCTTAATAAATAAAATCCTTATTCCAAGACAGATTTATTTAATATTTATTATGTTTATTTTTATATTTATTTTCCATCCTATTGTTTCATTATTTTTCAACAGCTAACTTATGATTACAAGTTTGACTTTGAAGATGACAACAGGAAAATCCCATGCCTCTGCAAAGCTCCAAACTGCAAGAAGTGGATGAACTAGCCGGTATGCGACTCCCTTGACTCTGCAAAATGCCAAGCAGTAAGACGATGGATGAATATGTGAGTATTCGTCTCCATGGATAATGAAGACATGGATCAGCTCCAAGATGGGTGAAGTATGAAGAGATGAAGATGGCTGAGAGACCTTGGAAGTGACGGGACTAGGTGCAAGAATCTGTCAGCTGGTTGAAGCGCATCGTGATTGGATTGGATTGGAGGTACTTTGGCATCCTGCGGGTTGTCAAAGTAGCATGTGTGGATAAGTGGACAACGTAACATGTGTTTAGAGAGCTGTGTGACCTTAACCAAAGCATCCTTGGATTGGACATACGGGCATCAAGATCAGGACATGAGCGTTGATCAATTGACAACATGCAGATGTGTAAGTTACTGAAGCTGAATCAGAAGAAATGAGAGTAATTTGTGGGTATGATTTAACACATATATTCTTTAGATATCAGTGATGTAAGTAATTGTGACGAACAAGAAAAAGAGAGTATTCCAATTTTTGTCAATAAACATCAATATCGAAATTCTCAAAACGCCATTTTTGCAGATACGATGGTATGCTAAATCAGCGACGATATATACTGTATTATTGCCAATCAACATAGGTTGTATGTCAAAACACATTGCTCACAAGATGACCATTACATTCACTCATACTTTAAAATGCATCTGAGAAAATGTAGTCTATCCAAGAAGGACATTTGCTCAACCACTTGTTAACAATATTAGTACAATACAACCAATATTACATGCATTGACTTTTACTTTACTGTTTAAGTAGTAATTTTCGCGCTACATTTATTTACACGCTCAGCTCGCTTTGCACAAAAATTAATGTACCACTTATGATATGTGCATACTGCTGCACGTAAAAATATACCAGTGTGAAAATTAAAACACTAAATTATTCAAAATTGCGCCATGCGTGAACATTTCTAAGCGCAAAAATATTGCCATTTACAGTATTAGCATATGTGTGAGAGTGAGTATCTGTAGTGATTGTCTTGTAAATTCGCCTGAAGAAAACCTTTTTCACTTTTATGCGTTTTGTGCGCCAAGGATAAAGTTCACATGCAACTCATGTGATACTTGTGCGCTTGCATGATTTGACATTTCTGTTACTGTGGGACTTGATCGATTTGATTGGTTTGATATTGCGATTATGTCCCACCCAGATTGGAAAGGTTTTTTTTCCCTAGAGTACTTTAGTTTAGCCCATGTGTTTTGACGTTTGACCTATGATTTGTTTGCGGATGTGTAACAAATAATGCCAATATGAGACAACCTTCCAAGTAAGACATGTCAAGTGGTCATGTGAGTGCATGAAAGTCGTATCTGCAATGGCTGCCTTAAGTTATTTTTATTAAACACCTAGTCACTAGAATGTGAAAAATCCCTCAAAAATTCCTTGTCTTATGTCAGTGGTTTTTGAAATGGGTTTTCAGGTAACAGTGTCACCCGAAGAACCATTTCAAGTACCACTGACCCAAGTTAGGAGATAAGGCAGTGTGCAATCCAAATTTATGACAAATGGCTATTGCAGATACAACTCTTTTGCACTTAATTACACGACGAAGTATAAGTTGATCTCAACTGACAGTGTGGAAAATGGAACTGATAATAAAAATAAATGCAGACCACTACATTTCAGAGATATTCAGTCTCTGAGATTTTCAGAGTCTACTGTAAATAATTCTGTTAAGTGTTATGATCTAAGGCAGTGGAAACTCAAAGGCCAATGTGTCAGGCCCAGTGTTTCCGCTAAGGTTTTTGAGCTTGCGCCTATTCGAGTAAGATTGACAAAGTTTAAGAGGTACTTACGCCAAAATCTTATGCTGTGGCTGAAAATTGACTCAATAAAACTAGAAAATTATCTTTCTCACACATTTATAGAAACTCGTTGTGCCAATTTTCACTGCTCCTGCGCCAATTGTGCGCCATACGGCCTTAGCAGCAGAAACACTGGTCAATACCAAACCATTCATGTTCAAACTCTTTGCAATGACAAATACTACACTATATTCGAATTATGATCATTTTTATTATGTCTTCTGAGTATGTACTCGGTTTTTATCCTAGATACATAATATGGTAGCTATAATAATAGTTCAGGGGCCGATTTCACTAACAATTAGCGATGGTCGCTAACCCGGTTTTGATCGCTAACTCCAAAAATGATCGCTAAATTGGTCGAAATACTCGCTATTTAGCGATCATTTTTGGAGTTAGCGATCAAAATAGGGTTAGCGACCATCGCTACATGTTAGTGAAATCGGCCCCAGAGCTGCATTGTATCCTTGGGAATTGGGTTTGCTCACTAAAGCTTCAAAATGGCTATTACTTTTAAAAATTCAAAACAGCTGTTGAAATAGCCTACTATCCCAAGGTAGTGAAGGTTGCCACCTTCACCGATAAAACTGTGTAGTATTTGTTTATTTACATCTCACTGACTCTGTGGAGCAGATTGTAGGGAAAGTAGTAAAAACAATCAGCTGGGAAGTGTAGCATTTGACCTGCAATGATTATAAATGATTACTTCATCCGATATGAATATTTATGAAGTGTAATAACAGTCTTTAGTATTTGTATGGTGTAATAGCAGTACCAAAGTTACGGTGTATTGTTATCGTAATATAACTGCAACCAGTGTTAAAAGTTGGCAGTAGTAAACCAACATGACGCTGTCCACAATACATCATTGATGTTGCAGTAGCCTAATAAATGGTAAGGCGTTGGAGCACAATTAGGCCACAACTTAGTGCTGCCGGCCGCAACCTTAATTTTCTAAAATGGTGACTGTAGGTTTGATTGTTCACCTCAAGATTATTGTAAAATATTCATTACATGTTTTTTGAAATTATTTAGAGGTGTATATTCAAACCTACAGTCATCATTTTGGAATATTAAGGCTGTGGCCAAACTGGCAAGGTTGCACAAAGTTGTGGACTAATTGTGCTCCAGTGCCTAAATGTCACGGTGGCTGCATGTATGCAGAATTCAACAGCCAAGTGGATCACAATGTTCAATTACTTCCCCGGCATATTGCTTTGATAATATCTAGTAGATTTTCGAGACTTAGTTATTGATGAGTAGATAACATTGTGCATTGGCTACTTGCATGGTTCGCCATTTGCGGGAAGAGCCTCGATTTGACAGTCAATTAAACTAGTATGTTAAATCACTTCATGCAAGGTCAACGGTTTTTGTAAGAGGGAATCAAACTGTTAATCGCAATATTATTTAAGTTCCCATTCATTTCGCAAGCCAGGTCAAGGCTCTCCCCAAAATGGCGAAACCATGCAATAGGCTAATAGTTACTCCTTAATGAATCCAGACCGAGCTAGTATTGGTACATTTATTTTGTGATAAATAGATATCCCTACGACAAAACCAGTTGTGACTCTTATGGATTGATTTTGTGAATCTAATTCTGGCATGTATAGATTCATTTTACATTTCTAGTCCTGGCTGTTAGCATATGTGTACCACCAATCCAGTTCGAGAAGAACCACCCATGTAACATAACCAAACTAAAGGCCAAACAGAAATTTATTGGGTCAATGTAAACACAAATACTGGCATAAATACAACCCCCACCCCAAGATATTTATTGGACATGGTAAACAAAAATATGGGGGTTGCATTTACAACGTTTGGAATTTTGTTTCTATACTGTCCAATACGTTTTTGTTTGGCCTATGTGTGTCTGTCTGTCCAGCCTGTATGAGCCGTAAATGCCAGAAACTTCATGTTGCGCTACAGGTGAAAATACATGTCAAGATCGTAATTTGCTGTAATTTATTTTGTGCCAGATTCACAATCCTTGTGTTAACTACAAAATACCAGCAAAGTTTCATTTCATGAAAATGATCGGAAATTTGAAATAAATCTGTACATTTTTTAGACAATCAACAGAAAATATAGGGCTTACTGATCTTTGAACGCGTTTATCTCAGTCATAAGTTTTACTCCCTGACAACCTTTGACGGACCATAACTTGGCCCCTGAAAATCGTGTGAAGTTCATCAAGGTGTCATTTTAATCCTTAAAGCATGGTCTTAAACAAATGAAAATGACAAGAGGCGGCATTTACGACTAGTTTGGGATGGACCGTCACATACATGTATGTGTAGTAATTGTAGCTGCTTGCCATCCCTGGCAACTCCCTCCCTCCCTCTGTCACTTCTCTCTCTAATAAGACACCATTGATCATCTTGATATTATATCAGGGCTTCCAGCTGACACACCAGCACTGAAACAAGCATTTGTAGTCATTTGTCGCAGTTGTTTCAGCTCAAAAATCGTAACATTGTTAGTTAAGAGATGCTAGTCAGGTCACAAATACATGGGACGGGGTAAAGGTGATTAGGGCAAGCAGAGTAGCCCCAGGGTAGACTATATTTGAAGTTTGTACATTTCAAACTGACTGGCATCTCTGTTATTTTAGTTGTTGTTATCAATGACTTTCGCCTGCCCCCATTTTTGTAGAATGTTACTGTAAAAACTAGGAAATATTTACAAGCATTTTGGCTAAATTTAACTTATCCTTGAAATTAGCAAAATTTTATAGCAAGATTATGTCGACTAGCAAAAATAACAATTTTGAGAAATTAGTACAGTTCATTACAGTAATAGTGTTCTCCTTTAATTAAGTGTTTCAACCACCCTGACTACATGTTTAGTTATGATGATATTAGCGACAATTAATTAGCCCAATAATGTATCAAGTATTATCAAGTACTTGCCATGATACACCATATTTGTCAAAATAGCAGTGCAAATTTGTTGATATTTTATTCATATGGCTTAGGGATGAGGGCGACAAAGTTATATAAAAAAATTCCCAAATGTTATAAATTGATACACAAGACAATACCATACCTGCCAACTAGTAAGATTTAATCTTATTTAGTAAGATTTTTTTGGCTTATGACAGCAGAAAATCTTACTAAATCAGATTTATGGATCTGTGAAATTACATAACTTCTGGTACTTTTGTGTGTAAAATCTACTTTTTGGGTTGCAAAGTCTACTTTTATACATTTACAGGTTGGCAGGTATGCAATACTTCAAAATTTATGTTAAGATCTTCATGTTAGGTGTAATTTTAGAAGAAATTTAGCCAGATTTTCAAAATTGTACTTGAATCAGAACCAGAGCAGTGTAGTCTGTAATCCGATGTCTGATTATATTATTGATTTTAAGCTTTCTTTATTTATTGAGAGTGAAATTTCTTCAAAATATACCATGTATGTTTAGATTGATGAAAATGAGCACCTACTTTACTGGCATGCTTCAGGGGTGTATTTTGAGAACAGTTGCCCGGGGGCCAAAATCATGAAATTGATAGTCCATCGCGAAGAAGCCGTAAATGCAGCAAGCTTCATTTTGTGCTATATGTGAAAATACATGCCAAGGGCATAATTTACTGAAATTGATTTTGTGACAGATTCACAATCCTTGTGCTCGCTACAAAATACCAGCAAAGTTTCATTTTAAAAAAATGATAGGAAATATGAAGTATATCTGTATGTTTTGAGGACAATCAGCATAAAATATAGGGCTTACTCATCTTTTAATGCGTTTATCTCAGTTATTCATTTTACTCCCTGACAACCATAACTTTTGACTTGACTTTTGGAAATCAAGTTAAGTTCATCAAGGTATCATTTTAATCATTTTAACATATTCTTTGCAAAATATTTAAAAAAGTGAAAATAGCAAGAGACTGTATGTACAACTTGTTTTGGATGTACTGTCTCAAATCATTTAACAATTTGCCTATTATGATATAATAGATAATTTTATGGTTACCATAATTAGACACGCTTTCACTTATATTTCCAAAACAGGATATTTTTCAGTCGTAAATTTCACATCAGTAATGAGAAAAATGTCAGAAATATGTTGGTACCAAGATTTCGGAAAGTTCGAAATGAAATGCTCACCCAATTACACTGGGGCTCCGTAAAACATGATCTTTGGTTGAAAATTGATTTAAACAATTGCCTGATTTTTGGTCCTAAATTTTTAAATTGGATGTAAAATCTGGTGCAGATTCAGATTTTGAGAGGCAAAGTTAGTCTTGCCCCTGTTAGTTTTAAATTCTCCTTGTACCATACTGTACAAATCATGAATATTAAGTGCACCAAATTTGATCAAGCTTGTACAAATGGAAACAAGACAGAGATCCGAAATACTTATGAACAGAAACTCTACAAGTATGTATGATATTGTAACAAAACCCTTTAAAAATTCACTCCATTAATTTATCACAAAACTATATTTTCCCAAAATGGTAATTATTTGCAAGAAATCATGTAATTTGATAACAAATATTCATATATTATTCACCTGATAGGGTGGAACGGGGTACTTAGACCATTTAGGAAGTTTAAACCTCATATGATTTCGTGGAATGTATAGTACATTGCCCTCATCAGTATGTAGCAACTACCAATAACAAGTGTTGGTTACTAGAATTCCAGGGTGAAATACAATGTGTCAAGTTACTGTAAGTCTTTAGTTACCCCAATCCACCCTACTTATTAAGCCATGAGATCTTGTATTGCTGATATCATTTTTGATTTGAGCTGGAGAGATGCCCAAAGCACCATGCAAGGATTTTATTTGGTGTTTAAACCTTGCAGTTTGTTAAAATGATGTCTGAAGTTATGGTCACATTGTAACAAGCAACAGCCGACTAACGACCAACCGGGTATTCACTGATACCGATGTTAGGCCTTGCAGTTTCCGACATCGGTTGGCGGCCGGTTTATTGTGACCATGGCATCACTGTTGCTCGAAAAAAAAAAGGTATAATAACCCGCCATCCGTGAGCGACAAGCATGTGATGGCCATTGCCATAATATTGTTAGCAGAACGGTTAAAAAGAGAAGAAACTTGATTTTTGACTTTGTTAGAATCCTGTTTTGCATTGTATTCAGCAATTGAAATTCTTTCTGTTTTCTAGAACTGAATATTTTTGTTGTTAGTATTTGCAGCCACTACTGAATTCTTTGAGAACTATTTTTGTAGCAACATAGATATTTAATGTATATAAACCAGATTTGTTAAATGGCATAGATCATGATCAACAACCGATAGTTATTTGAACCGTGTCCGACATCGCCTAATCTATACTTTCTTCAAGCGTGGATATAAGGGTTTCTGATACCGCTTGAGTCCTTGACCCATGCTTCTATACAAGCATGGTTTGCAGGGTTTTAGCTAGCCAAATGTTAGTGTCGGCTAAAATATATAGAAAATTGTATCAATAAAGCATTTAGTTGACATAATGGCACTTGGCATCTGTTTTGAGAGTAATTTGCCGTTTTAGTGCTGACCAGCAAGATCTAAAATTCGTTGTCAGGCTCAGGGCTGGCTACTGCCGACTGATACCGATCAGCGTAGCTATAACCCCAGGGGTAGAATTTCGACTCTCGAGTCTCCCTGATTGAGTTTGTGAGAGTCTTTGGAGTCTCTTCTATTCCGATTGTGTGAAATATTCCACAGTTTACGAGAATCTAACTGGACTCTCATGCTTTTGTTTGCGCGAGTCTTTGCGTGAAATTCTAGCCCTAGCTGTAACCCTGATGGTTAGTACCAGCCATCATTATGATAGTCAGCTGCCTGCATTCAAGGGAAATTTTGTGTTTACATCTAGGCACACTGCTTTTGTAAGATAGTGGCCTGAATATATGTTGACTCGCCAGGATTACACTATATGCAGCGCCCCAAGAAGGAGCATTCGCACAGGGGACCAACCGCCTGGCCCGGGGCTCAAACCCACAACCTCTGTATTACGAGACCCGTGCTCTAACCGCTCGGCCATGCTTGTTGCTGGAGCATATTTGGCTCAAGGAGCATATTTGACTCCTGAAGTATGTTTCTAATTCAAGCATGCTTGTTTGTAAGTTAGAAATGCTCCTGGAGCATGTTTCTAAGTCAAAAGTACTTGTTTCTTAGCATCTGGAGCATTTTTCTAAGTGCTCCTGGAGCACATTTGTCAAATATGCTTCTTCAGCAATGAAAGCCAAACATGCTCCTGGAACATGGGCTTCAACTGAAACTTTTACTATAGGCAAAATAATAATTTATTGGACAATTTAAACAAAAATCAATGGTAAGGATTGCATTCACAAACAATGGGGCCCTGTACTCTAGATTTTTGTTTATACTGGCCAAGAAATTATTGCTTTGCCTATTATAGTCAAATATGCTCCAGGAGCTTATATTAGGCAGAGTATCTCAAAAGCTTCATGTCATAATCGAGCGTTTCTAGAAGTTAGCATAAACCTGCTTATTAGAATAGCCAACGTCTAGATCACCATGATATGTCAGTATTTCGATTGTGAAATAGTAGCAACTTTGTGTGCTAAATACGTAGATTTATTTTCCCCATATATTAACCACAAATTTGCTCCTTTTCAACCATTAAAATGATACCAAGTGAACCCAATCATATATTTTATAAATTATATTGATGTACAGTAAGTTGATCATTTTGAATTTTGTAAAAGTTCTGACAAATGAGCAAACACTGTTATGGCACCTTCATGTCTATACTTTGATCAACATTAAATAGGCGGGAATTATGAGGCTCTTCTTCATGCACAAGAAAACATATTCTCCGTTTTACGCGCGCGGTGTATATTATTGTGCGCGCGCCACGTGTGTCGCGCGCTGTGTGTCTTGTGCTTTTGCTGTGTGTCGCTCTGCGCACGCTTTTCTGTGTCTCTTTTCGCTGTGTGGAGGTCCGGCTTTTTTGTTTTTGTTCAAGTTTTACCGGAGGTTTTTTCTCTTGGTTTCCCTTTTGCATTTTTTTTCTTTTTTTTCTTCAAAGGTTACTTGTTTTTGTTTTGCTTTTTTTTTTGTTTGCTTCAATTTGGCTTTCTTGAAATTTTACAAGCAATAAAACTAAACTTTGTGGTTTGGTTAACTTGGTATGATTTTGATGAACTGTAATTATATATGAACCTGTTTCTATGTAGTAAATATAGCATTAATACTATTTTGTAGTAATTTCCCTATTTTTTCACCGCTGTTTGGGTCTGTGTGGCCTTTTTTAACCTGTACAGAGAAATCAACTGTTTTTCATTGTATTCTGTTTTCTGCAAATAACTTATCTTTCTTACTGTTCATACATACGTATCATTAATAATGTTGAGAGATAATAAAGCATTCCTAGATTTAAATAAATTGTGCCATTTTGAAACTTTGCACAGACTTGAAAATAGTTTACATTTTATGAAAGAATTCTACAACTATTTTATTATTAACAGTAAAAGAAAAAAGAATAATATATATATTTGCGACTGTGTCGCTGCGTAGTCGCATGCAGAGAATTTCATTTTGATATTCGTGTTTACCTCAACAGACTATTGGGAAGAGTTTTAAATTGATATGTTCCTTTTTGTTGTGTTGTAAATAAGTTGTACATATGATTTGTAAATATATGCACTGATGACATGGCTAGCTGCATGCAAATTGTTTTTGTACGAGTAGTTGATTGAGAGTGCCACTCCGGGACTGTCAGGGTATCTCGCAGAGTTTGACTTTTAAGTTTTGCAAAAAACTAGACTCACTAATGTCTTTTTGACAATAATCAATAATCTGACTCCTTCTAAATTAATAATCGAAAAATTGAAGAAAATGGATAAAAAATGGGGTTGCTGTTTATGACACTTGTTTGATGGCGAACCTTTGTGTTCACCTGTCGTAAAAAATCAACTCTCTTGTGTGGTAGTCTTTGTCCAAGTCTTGCACACATTTCAGCAAGTTAAGTGCAATGTGCAACACTTCAGTTGCTGATGATTGTGCCTTCGAGGAAGACTATTTTGTAATTGACTAAGGGCCTAGCAGTGATATGATTTTATGTATCTGGCCAAAAATCTGAAATGTTATGTAAATTATGTAGATCTTATGTACAGATATGCGGCAAGCTTTTGTCAAATAGATTTTTTTTTTGAAAAGAATGCATGCAACATTACATTTTTGTATGTAAAATATCAGATGAATAAATTACCTGAAGAATTTGTCTATAAATTGTATAAACCGTGTTCATTTTTATTATTCAAACTGCATTTTTGTGTAATACTGCAGAGACAGATTGTAGAGAAATGAACAATGATTCACCAGCACTATCTTTTACAGACAAATGTTATATTTTATGGTCATTATGTTGATAAGAAGAATAAAGATGGCCGCTTATAGTCAATTTGATTGTGTATAATGTATACGGGTCAGGAAATACAAGAAAATATACCTGGCTCAGAGCTTATTTTACTTGGAATAACAATTTTCTTGTATAAAAATGTTTACAACATGGGAAGTTAATGTACAGTTCCACAAAATGTTGTAATTTTGTCATATAATTTATTACATGCTCTCCATTTTTTACTTTCACTTGTTTAAAATTAAGTAGTACACGACTCTGTCAAATTATAAATACTGTATGTATGTACATTGTGTCTTATTGTATTGTAGCTAAGATAGCCCGCCCCAATTTCAGTTCTTTTTAGCCTATAACACTACTTTTTTTTTGTTGTGTTATATATGTTGTTGTGTAGACCTTTGTATGTTATATGCGTTTGTTCGTTAATTCAGTGATATTTTTTTGTCACATTGAATGCAAATAAAAACAAAACATGTTACATCATCTTAACTAACTTGTCCGTAGTATTTGATGTACTTAAGAGTAATTTTGTCATGTAAGTGCAAGAAAGTCGTATCTCCAATGGCTGCCCTACGTTATATTTATTTTATGCCTTGTCACAAGAATGTGAAAAACCTGGGACGATAAATACTAAAGGGATAAGAAGCTTGTCATTATTCTTTTGTTAACCAGTTGCCCAGAGTGAGCAATGTCCTATACGGTATATGATGCTAATTGGGTATTTCCTCTATCTAGTCATCAAGAATTAATCGATATTCAATCTCATTTAGTTGTCAACCTTGTGAGGCGCGCTTGTTAAATTCTTGGCAATAACATGTGTATGTGAATCCTCAAAAGATGTGAACGGAGTTCAGTATAATAGTTCATAGTCATTTATGAATCAAAGAATACCTGTATACAAACCAATATTTGTGCCCGTATTTCCACCTTTATGGTGTGAAAGGTGTACATTAAAATGTACTCAGTGCATTCTTGAATAGGAAATGCATGCACCGAATATCTCAATTTACATTCTGTTTTTACTCATTTACAATAAAATGGAACACAGTAAGGACTATTTTTTGGTATAGATATAATATTTCTGTAAACTTTGATAAAAAAGTGATAGAATTTTGACCAATTGGCTCATATTTTACAAAAATTAATGTTCTTATGACTAATTGTGGAGTGGTTTTGGTCAAATGATGATTTGGAGCACAAAAACCGCCAAAAATACACAAACTCGTGAAATTCTCAGAACTTTTATTGATAGCTGCCATATGTTGCTCACGGTGAAGTCATACAGACATATGGGTATATATCACACACAGATTCGTTGTATCGCTGCCTTGAGCGATCAACAATCAATAGTAACAATGCCATAGTAGACTTGCTTTGCTGCATATTTGATAATTGGCCTCTGCTTCTTATCCCTTTAGTATTTATTGTCCCAGGGAAAACAGACCCAAGACTAGAGAGATTATAATGTGCAATCCAAATTTATGACAAATGGCAGCTATTGCAGATACATCTTTCTTGCACTCACTGACGATTTGTAACCCTTCATCTCAAACAAGCTGTAAATGCGGCCTATTTCATTTCATTTCATGTTTATTCGGCAAATGACAAATAAACAACAAATAAAACAGTAAATATACATAGAATATCATTTATACAAAACTATACAACCTAAACACCAAACTGCCAAGTGCCAGGATAACCCATAAAGCCCGCGGCAATTAAGTGCCAACTTATTTCCATTTGGGTCCTACAAGTCATTTTCACTTTTTCAAACATTTGCAAAGATGATTTTATATGCATCCCAAACGAGCCGTAAATGCAAGAAACTTCTTTTTGCACTACAGGTGAAAATACATGTCGAGGTTGATATTTGCCGAAAATTGATTTTTTGACAGATTCACAATCCTTGTGCTTGCTTCAAAGCACCTGCAAAGGTTCATTTCAAGAAAATGATCGGAAATATGAAATATATTTGTAAATTTTGAAAACAATCAATAGGAAATATAGGGCTTACTGATCTTTGAACGCGTTTATCTCAGATATACGTTTTACTCACTGACAAGCTTTGACGGACCATAACTTGACTTCTGGAAATCAAGTGAAATTTATTGAGGGGTCATAACATGGTCTATGCAAATATTTTTAAATATTTGCAAAGACCATGTTTTGACCCCTCAATGAATTTAAAAAGGTGAAAATGACAATTTACGGCTGTTTTGGGATGGACGGTCACATACAAGCTTAGCGCTAGGCTGCATATCTGCATCCCGGACTCACCAAATGTCTTCCCGGACTCACCGAATTCTGAGTTTTGTTGTATTCAATCCATGCATTAATGTCTCCAGGGACTCCCACAATTTTGGGCCTGGTGCTACCCTTGGTCACATATAAGGATTAAAATGACACTTTCAAAAAGTCAAGTTATAGTGTTGTCAGACTCGAAGGTGAAACCAAGATCAACATATCCAAAGATCAGTAAGCCCTAGCTAGGTTTCTGAATAGATAATATTTTCAAATCTTGAATTTTCTATCATTTTTTTTATATATAAATTAAAGCGTTGGAAACTAGAAATTTTAACCAGAGACCCTTCAGATGTAACCAAGTTTCATCAGGAGAAATAGAATTATGGTCTTATTAGCTATTTCAGTTCGGCGGAACTCACAATTCGGATACGTATCCGAATTCGGATCCCCTCGCACATTTCGTATCCAAATTATGATACTCGTATCCAAATTATGATACTCGTATCCGAATAAGGATATGGAGGGGTATCTGAATTCTGATACTCCTGTCGTAAGCTGGCAAGTGCATGTAGAACAACTTTCTTGCATTTATGATAAATGTAACTGTGGAAATGTAATTTTCATTTGTGCAATTCCAGCGGAACAGCTTCGAAACAGGTCCCGATTGCTTCTTATCACAGAAGGCAAAATAATTTGGCCAATGCTTTGTTAGAATTTAGATGACAAATGATGATAATGTTATTGACTTTTATACATACCAGTATGGTGCGCGGCGAAGCTGAATATTCATTTCAGCTG
>JXSR01S030334.1:12955-25600 GCA_000969725.1 Ophiothrix spiculata | reverse complement strand
GTTTTTTAGTTGAAACCGTTGCCAGAAAGAAAGAAAGAAAGAAATGGCAAGAAACCAATAAGTTACGTGGTAACCACGTAACTTAAAGAAAGAAACGGCGCAATACAGACCATTTGGGATTTTGAATCCCAAATGGAAAGAAAGAAGAAACGCTAAGAAGACAAGACACTGCCGCCGCAAGCGGCAGTGTAAAGAAAGAACTAGAGCTGGTTCCGTCACTAGTAGTGACGCGGACACTGCCGCAACTTTTAAAGAGTCATGTGACCTCATATGTGACCCTTGTTCGATTGAGAGTTACAATCTACAACACTTCGAATACATAAGCCACGTAATAATGCAACATGACTAAGTAAATAAAATGTTTTATGGAAATCACAATTATTTTGATAATAAATATGTGATTCAGGGTTACTCCAATGTGCACAATTTTTGTTAAGAATTTTGTTATGACCTACTTACTTTACATGACTTATACAATCAGGCAATGTAACCCTGTGAATCTGAAAACGTTTTTGTAAAAATTTTGTTTTTGACACGAAGCAGAAAGGGTCATGTGAAGAGGATGTATACAAGTGACACAGTAGTTTTCTTTTCAGTACATCTTTTCATCCTCATGATCAGGGCACAAGGGCACTCAAGCTTTCATAGGAGATCCATGACCTTGAGGAAGATCATTACAAACCTTCTTAATGTTCTCAGCTAAATTACGTAACTTTTAGTTACTTGTGAAAGAATCGATTCCACTTAGAGGAATCTTAATTTGTCTGCATTCTGGGCAAGTCTGTTGTCCTTCCTCCGGGGCTTTAACCATATCTTTCAGACAAACTTCACAGATGACATGGCCACATAAAGGTAAATTCTTAGGTGTGTGTGGATCCACGAATAATTCAAAACAGATTGGACATGACAGATTATCTTCAATAGATAACGCAGTGGCTGCCATTTTGCTGTATATCAAAAACTTAAATAAAATGTGGTTTAGGGTAAATATTTACAAGTATTTACTGCAAATGTTTCCATTATGGGCTATACAGCGCAGAGCTGCTCGATTTGTGGCCAAGGATTACAGGAGAGCGGAGGGCACCGTAACCAACTTACTCCGAGACCTAGAATGGCCAACGCTGGAACAACGAAGGCAGCAAAACAGGCTTACAACCATATACAAAATTCAAAATCAACTAATTTCCATCCCGATTCCAAGTTATATAAACAGGCAAACCACCCGAACTCGTCAATATCACCCCCAAAGATTCATACAGGTCAAAGCCAATTCTAATGTGTACAAATACAGCTTCTATCCACGTACCATCCCTGAATGGAATTCCCTTCCACCCTCAATCTATAGCTCGGTGACAACTGAAAGCTTCAAGAACAGCATCAAACAAATATAATTTTTAATCAACCTTATTGTATGCTCATGCGGTATATCGCCTCATGGGTGGGTTGCCGGTAATTCGCCTGCAACCACATTTTCCTGCATTCTGCAGAAGTCTGTATAATTTATGTAATTTTGTATTTAAGATATCTGTGTGTTTCAACAGGTGCCACCAGTCATCTTAGCGTGATATTGCTTCGGCAACTTTGCTAAGTAACTATGTAGATGTAGATGTAGATTCCAAAGTAATGTTTGTGATCGAAAAATTGTAATAATTCACTTTTAAACGGCTACATAACCTAGCATAAACAATATATTCATGAGTTTGTTGTTGATAATTGTGCTCACTGGTTGGGTCAAGACTTGTAGATGTTTGAAAATTAAATCAATTGCCAAAATCCTGAGTAAAGTTCATGTAACGTTCGGTGACGTTTGTGACCGCGCACGGAAATATTTATTTTTAAGTTGAAACTAATTTACAGAATGTATCAGACTTTTTTGAATTGTAATCGTCTTAATGATACACCTTCTTAATAAAACAACGGTCTTTTATATTTGGGGTGCGCATTTCCCAGATATTTTTTAATTTTTGAAGGACACATCCCCTCATACACTCTCTTGATACGTTTGATCAACTTTGCAATTCTCTGGAGTTTGTTGCCCAGATTTTGATGGGTGAAAACTGATATCTTAAAGCATCAAAAGCAAAATCTATGCATCAAATCGCGTGAATATTTCGAAATTCCAAAATCTTCTAACTTATAGTCATCCCGAGGTCATCCAAGATCATTTCAATGTAACTGTAACAACTTGTGAACCCTTGACCCTACATGAACCATACTTGGACCATGGATAGCTCCGAGCTCAAAGTCCCAGAATTTGATGGAAAAAGTGTTAACTTGAAGCATTAAGTAGCAAATTCTATGCACTAAATCGAGTGAAATTTCAAAATTTTGGGCTTACCCCCTCTCAGACACCCCTTTGCATATGTTGTAGGAGAAAGAAGTTCTTATTCTATTTTCGTTTTCGGCAAAAATGGGCTTGTCGGCTTAGAATAATTCTACCCCTTTCCCCATTGACAAAAGTATAGGAACTCCCCAGATATACCCGGACACCACACCACCCCTTGTCCGCGCACATTCAACACTAACTTGGCCGCCTCACTTTCAAATATACACGTAGCGACGCCCCTGGTTGTCGTTTAAATTAGCAATCACGAACCTTCACTGCAATGCGCAAAACAATAAGAGGTTTGTGTGCAATATTTTGACGCCATCTTGGTATGTCAAACGGCAGTCCACGATCAGAATTTTGTCAATTAGTGGTACATCGAAGCTTTTGATTATGATTCCTATTACATGAACCGAGTGCTATTGAACAGAGTGCTATTGGGTGTTTATAAATACTGAAATGGGTTGAAATGGGTCGTGAAATGGGTCGAAATGGACCCATTTTACTATTTATAAATTGATAAATAGTGAACCATTTCACTATTTATAAATTGATAAATAGTGAAATGGGTCAAAATGCCATTTTACTATTTATAAATTGATAAATAGTGAACCATTTCACTATTTATAAATTGATAAATAGTGCAACGTTTCACTATTTATAAATTGATAAATAGTGAAATGGGTCAAAATGGGCCCATTCCACTATTTATAAATTTATAAACAGTGAAATGGGTCGGAATGGATCGGAAATTGGTCGAAATGGGTAAGAAATGAGTCGAAATGGGTGGAAATGGATCAAAATGGGTCAGAAATGGGTCTGAATCAGTGATCATGACGCAAATTCACGAGGTACAAGTTGATTCTATCATAAAAGGGGGGGGGGAATCATTTTGTTTTTAATAAATGAGTAGCTCAATTTCTTAGCCACCATTATCAAAATTCTTATTTCGCTGAAAAAGCGCCCAATTTCACCCAAAAATTGGTGCTGTTCAAGAAAATACTTTTTAAATGGTCCAAAAAAGTGAAAATTTTGAAAAATCAACCTATTTTTGGAGCAAAATCCCAAAACATGGGTGTACTATTACTCAAAAATTACCCTAATTATGGGTAAGGGTTCCACGGTCCGAGTCGCACACCCCGTTTAGACCAAAGTGGAGTACCCCCCCCCCTATGTTTCCATCAAATTATATCATTTTATTTAAAAGGTATTTAAAAACGGTATGGATTAAATGAATATATTAGAGCCGCATATCTTGTTCAGACCAAAGTGGAATACGCTCAGCATACCCAGTTACCCACCCCCCCCCCCCCCCCGGGGGGTTGTCGAGCCAGTCAGTCCAGTGGCGTAGCCAGGGGTGGGCAAGGCGGGCAATTTGCCCACCTTGGACATTTTTGAAAACCTGGGAGAAAAATAAAGGGGGCAAGGAAAAAAAGGAGAAAAGGAGAAGAGAAAATGAAAAACAAAGGAGAAAAATGAAGGAGAAAAAAAGAAAAAAGGAAATAGAAAGGAGAAAAAGGAAAGGGAAAGGGGAGAAGGGAAAGGAAGAAAGATAGAGCAAGAAGAAGAATGATGGAAAAACATGAAAAAAGGAAAGAAAAAATGGAAGAAAAAGGAGGGAAAAGAAGAAAAAGGAAAAAGAAGAGTAGGTAAAAAAGGAACTTAGAAAAAGTGAAAAGAGTACTGTGACGGGAAAGAAAAGAGAAGAGAAGAGAAGGGATGAAATAGAAAAAGACAAGCATTTTCACTATTTAGCAAAGAGAAGAAAGGAGAACATGACTAAAAATAGGGAAAAAAAGAAAGGATGAGATCACTGGCATAACAGAAGGGGGAAGGGGTACAGTGATAAGGGGGGGGGGCAAAAATATCATCATACATATTCATATAACCCCACAAAAAAGAACAAAATACAGTAAAACCCTATAGCTTGGGGGGGGGGGGGCTCCTCCCCCACCGGGCTTTTCATATAACCACACAAAAACATGGAATGCAGTAAAACACTATAGGTTTTTGGGGCTTCGCCATCTCAACCTCTCCGGACCTTTCATATAAACACCACATAAATCGAAGTAAAACCATATAGCTTCGTAAAACCCTATAGCTTCGAGCCCCCTCGACTCCCACCGAGCCTTTCATATAACCCCCACAAAAAGCATAAAGTGCAGTAAAACCCCTATAGCTTCGGGGGATTTGCCCCCTCGACTCCACCGGGCTTTTCACATAACCCCACAAAAAGCATAAAATGCAGTAAAACCCTAAAAACCCTAAAGCTTCGGGGGGCTTCGCCCACTCGACTCTACCCTTGGACCCCACCTATAGTGGGTGATATATAGGTATTTTTGCTCTTGCTCTCACTTGTGTCCTTAAGACAATGGGTATTTGAAATAAGTATTTTGCCGCAGGAAATAGCCTCTCCTGTCGTTCCAAGTGTGTAGAATCCCTCTGGCTGGGGGGGGGGGGCTTCGCCTCCTCGTCCACAATCGGGGCTTTGCCCCTGGACCCAACGGCCCTTTAGCGGGCCCCTCCCAGGCTGTGGGGGCGAGCGCTCCGTTCGCTTCGCTCACTTCAATTCGCTAATTTTTGCCCCCCCTATGTTGAAAATCTTCCTAATCCTATGGAAGTAATATTGAAATGGGCATCTTTGGGAGCGGAAGAGGCGGCACAAAAGATAAGTGTCCCCCCCCCCCCCCCGGGGGCGTAACTAGACTTTCTGAAATGAGGGGGCGAGAAGGGTCAGACATGTTCCCAGAGTTCTCCATAGTAGACCCATGTACAAAGTCAAATTTCATTGGGGAGGGCGAGAGGGGGAGATCCTGCCCCCTGCCCCCCCCCCCTCCCCTCTGGTTACGCCACTGCCCCCACCCCTTCGGGCTTGCATTATCACATTATAAACCCTGCATCCAGGAAATGTCATATCTTGAGAACTCAGCCGAATCGACCCCTTGTAACCCCTGTAAAGTCGCTCGATAAAATCCATTGGAGAAATCTTGGGTGGTTTGCCCACCCTTGGAGAAAGGCCTGGCTACGCCACTGGATAAAAATAAAAAGGACTCATAAATATTTCAAAAAAATCAAGGAGAAAAAAAGGAAGGCAACATGGAAGAAGAAGAGGAAGAAAACGAGGGGAAGATGAAATTAGAGGGACAATTTGAAGCAAGAAAGGAAGAAAAGGAGGAACGGTCGACCTTAACAAAATTTTCTTCAGATCACATGAAGCTAGTTACTAGTTTATAATGCAAACTGCCATTTTGTTGCCGCCATCATTCCGACCCATTTCGACCCGTTTAGACCCATTTGACCCACTTCGACCTATATCCGATCCATTTCGACTCATTTCCAATCCATTTCGTACCCATTTCGACCCATTTCACTGTTTATAAATTTCGGACCCATTTCATTATTTATAAATTGATAAATAGTGAAACATTTCACTATTTATCAATTTATAAATAGTGAACTATTTTTCGACCCATTTCATGATCCATTTCAACCCATTTCAACCAATTTTGATCCATTTCACGACCTATTTCAACGCATTTCGACCCATTTCAGTATTTATAAACACCCAGTGCTATTGGTTAGCGATTGAGCCATCTATTGCTAACAGAAAGCCTCAATTCTGATTGAAAGATGTTATTAACTTTGAATTTTTGGTCATAAATATCTGATTCAAACATGATAGTCTGTTAAAACCCTATCTTTACCTGATAAAATTCTTTTTTCATCACTCTGTAACTTATGGAAGTATGGAAGCATGGAAGCATAAAGGTGCCATTCCATTTGTCAAGATAACCAGATAATTTACGTAGCATGACGACATAAAATTACAAGTATGACAACATTTTTACTGAAAAATGTTGACTTGGCAAAATAGATTTTTTTCCCATGATGACTTCCTACTTTTAGGTCGATGACTTGGCAATATTTCAGTTATCACCATGATGACCTCACATTTCAGGAAGTTGACTTGGCAAGATAATAGAACTCACCATAACAACATCGTACTTTTTAGGAAATCGACATGGTAAGAAAATGTATGTTACCATGACGATATTTTACTGTAAAAAAGTTGACTAGGCAAGATAGCACTTCTAACCATTGCGACATCTTACTTTTAGGAAGTTGACATGACAAGATGGCATTTTCCACAATGACGACAACTTACTTTCACAAAGTAGACTTTGCAAGTAAACATTTTTCACTATGACGACATCAATATTTAGGAGATAACTTGGTCAGATAATATTTCTCACCATGACGACATCTTATTTTCACAAAGTTGACTTAGTAAGATAATATTTCTCACCTTGACGACATCGTTTTACAAAATTGACTTGGCAATACTATAGTTCTTACCATGACGACATCATACTTTCACAGGGTTGATTTGACAAGATGACATTTCTAACCATGACGACATCTTACTTTCACAAGTTGAGTATGAAAGATAACATTTATTTCCATGATGACATGGTAAGGTAACATTTCTCACCAATGCGACATCTTACTTTTACAAGTTGACTTGACAAGATAACTATAAGATATCGCCATGGTGAGATACACTTTCTTACCATGTCGACTTCCTAAAAGTAAGATTGACTCGCACTTTTAATTTGGGCTGGCATCCTTTTTGTGTTGTCTTGTTTTGTATTGTGAACATTCCTTTTTCTTGAAACAATTTTCATTCAATGGGGTAGGCTCTTATCTGGCCTTATTGGCCTTCTGGTCTACTCCTCCGTAAGACATAATTTCAGTATTCTATTTATTGTACTATTTATATTATTGCATTGTTATATATTTTGTCTTATGGAAAAATAAACATTGAACATTGAACATTGAACTCATCATGGTGACAAATGTTATCTTGATAAGATAACTCTCTAACATTAAGATGACTTCATGGTGAGGTAGAATTTCTTACCATGTCAACTTCTAAAAAGTAAGATGTCGTCATGATGACAAATCTTATCTTCACAAATCAACTTCCTTAAAATATGATGTCGTCATGATAAGAAATCTTATCTTGTCATTTCTACTTCCTGAAAGTACAATGTCGTGTATTTTTTACTCTTGCCATGCCAACTTCCTAAAAGTATTTTGTCTTCATGGTGAGGAATGTTATCTTGGCAAGAAAACTTTCTGACAGTAAGATGTCGTCATGGTGAGATATATTTTCTTACCATGTTCACTTCGTTCAAGTACCATGTCTTCATGTTGAGAAATGCCATCATGCTAATCAAACTGTCTCCAATCAAGATATCTTTATGGTCAGAAATGTTATCTTGTTAAGTCAACTTACTGACAGAAAAATGTCGTCATGGTAATATAAATTAACTGTCCTGGACGACTTCTTAAATCTACGATGTTGTTATGGTGAGTTCTATTATCTCGCCAAATCACATTCCTGAAATGTGAAGTCGTCATGGCGATATCTGACATATAGTCAAGCCATTTAACTAAAAGTAGGAAGGGTAAGAAGTCATCATGATGAGAAAGTTTATCTTGCCAAGTCAACATTTTTCAGTAAAAAATGATGTCATAGTTGTAATTTTATGTCGTCATGTTAGAAAATTATCTGATTATCTTGACAATTGGAATGGCACCTTTATGCTTCCATATTTATGCTTCCATATAAAAAGGTAATCCATATTGACGCGACGCTGACAACTTATATGAGGCCTTAACACTGACCAATCAAAGGAAGATGAGACTTGCATAGTAACCAACTAAAAAAAAAACAACCAATTGCAAAATAGCCCTGTGACCCTTAAGATACGGTCACAATGTTCGTACGATCAAAATTTAAGAATGAGGTTTGTACGACGTTTGCACGGCGTTCGCAAGAATTGGTATTTTTTTTATACAAATATCTGACATATGCTCATTTTTATGAACTTTCTTTTCAGGGCAATGTTCATAGATATATTTCCCCTTGACGAAAATGGGTTTCGTTTTTAAAACAGAATAAAAAATACCCTTATGACTAGTCGCAAACGCCTTACAAACAAGCTGCGATCAGTTGTTTTGACCGGTTCGTACGAACGTCGTACGAACGCCCCAAAAACATCGTACGATCAAAAACAGTTCTTAAGCTCGCAGCCTGGTTATTTGTCATGTTCAATATCTTGCTACGACTGCCTTGCGAATACCTGCATACGATTCCCGCACGACGTTCGGCGTTCGCACGGCTGCGGTACGAACATCGTAAGAACTTCGCCATTGTAATTCTTATTCAAATGAATGCTTTTTGATGATGATCTGCCAGGGACGTGCTAATCATCTCTCTGGGATTAGCATATAGTAATCACATTTGCTTTATATGTTCATATTGACATGGTCGGTGAACATACCAATGGCTCGTACCATAATATGGTATGCTGTTCTTATAATGTTCATTATGTGAACGAGTATAGGCACTGCGACTGATTTTTAATTTCAGGGGGCTGAATACCGTACTCTTACTTGAAGCTGAAAGTATTGAGTGCGAGTATGCTTTGCGATAGTGGCGCCATTAGGGAATTGAATACGATGTCACCCCCACCCCCACCCCCTTTTTTTCTTAAGCGAGGAATTTGTTGTAATGACGGTATTTTGTGCCATAACATTTCGTTTACACCACTCTTTTCTCTTTCTCTAATTCTACACCTTCTCTTAATACCCTTTCTTTATTTGTTTTTTCTCTATTTCGTGTTGTCTCCATTTTTCCACGCTTTATTGATCGAAAATTCTATCGCACGAACACATTGAGAAATGTGTGCGACCTTGCGAACTGGTTATGAGTAAACACTCTGTCGTAAGACCACCGCGAGACGTTTGTACGAAAGCTTACGAAGTGGTCAAATAAACATTATTAATCGATCGTACAACCGCCGTACGACCTATTGTGACCATAGCTTTATTCGAACTGGCTGATTCTCCTTTATACATGTACAAGTTTTTAGAATGTGTACACAACCGTTGTAATGAAAAGATGATTTACCTAACATACGCCGGGGATGTAGTGACGTCATAATTTATGTTAATAGCTGTTAATCACCCAACACGTGCGTTTTGGACCCAAATAAACGGTGTGACCATCTATGGGGAAAAAAAGTCCGACTCCGACTTTATACCATAACTTTCGTTTAAAAAAAAATCAGGGAGAACATACCGGCGTGTTATGCTAAAGGTTGTGGTCACAGGCCAGGACGGGACCCCTGCCGTTATTTTCGTCTTCCAATCGAGAAAAATCAGTCTGATTTGTATGTTTGCGTGCGCCTATTGTGTAAATACGTATGATCAGTGGACACGGTCATTTGTTTGGAACCAGATCGCACGTATTGGGCTAATTATCATAAATGTGGCGTCACTACTTCCCCGGCGTATTACATGTGCGATTACAGCCAGTATTCAGATCCTACGCAAATGAGCTTTTAATGAGCAATTTAATTTTTAAATCTGGCGATCAATATTTGAAAACTTGGTCGCGATATTTTCTTTCTTGACGTGACCTATCGGATAGTTCGGACTTGAGTTTTTTTCAATAAAACATGCCTTTATTTGACTGTTAAGAATAAAAAAAATCTTCAGTTAATTACATTTTAAACAAAATTGCCAATTTTCAGCTTTTAAAATCATGACGTCACATCTACTTACGCGGAGCTTGTTTTACCGACTTTTATGTAAATTGACTAATGCAGAATGCAAGTTTAGGCATCTGACCTCACATTCATAAAATTTGAAAAATATATCTTTCCTGTAAGACTTTTAAAATCAGTTAACAAAACTAGGGCAAATTCAGAACAACTAGACGTATGAAAAGGGCAAGATATCAGTCATCACATTATTCCGATAATACATGGAACATCGTAAACGACAAATCACACCTTAAGGAGACCTTGGCGATATCTAGGCAAATCTGACGTCATTTAGCCATACCAAGCACTTGTAACAGCTGGTACTGTGCCCGGATACTGTGCATCCACTGTATATTATTTAGGCTCTTATAGAGAAATGATTTTATCATTTTTATCTAAAGAAATTCTGTTGTAAAATTTTAAAAGAGTTTATTGAAGGAATATCAATCTAATACGATGAATTTTTTTCTTCAAATGAAAAAAAAGGAAAACAATAAGGCGCCGGCGGGATTCGAAACTGGGACCTCTAGCTCTCGGACCAAAAGCGAGATGCCTAGCCGATAGGCTAGAGAACACGCTGAAATAAATAGGGTGTTTTAACTAAAGTATTCCGAAAAAGACACTGGTACACTTTGGTTTAGTTCTATACTTCTCAAATTATATAGTTACATGCCCAAAATAATTGCACATAATGTAAATGGATATGTTTCCTGTGATATAGGTACAAAAAGTCTTTCAAAATCCGAAAATATCCCGCTTATCGAGCGAAGTAAAGAATTTTGGTAAGGCAACTAAAGTTACCAATTTTGAACACAACGCGATAATAATGCTGCCGCATACCATTGCTCGACCCCGTAACTACCGCAGGATATATCGATTACAAGCTGCATCAATATTGTATGCCGTTTAACGCTTAGCTGGCTACTTGATTAGGAATCCCAAATTGAACAGTCAATAGTTATCAATTAAATTGACCGAGATAAAATGATTCAGATAAAACTTGAATAAAACTCTTTAATAAATAAACTTTATCAACTCAAGATGACTACACGTCAAAATCAATTGCACTGGATAAACATTCAAAATAACCATATTGTTGCTTCACATAATTTCAAATGAAAATATTGCACTGGTGCTTAAAATCAAAAAGATTGTTCTCTTTTAACCAAACTGTTCAAGTTATTTACTGTGTTCAGTATCTCGTGTGGCCACTATTCTTATCGACCACTGCAATATATCATTAGGCTCTCATCCATTCATATTCTTCTTCTATGCGTATACTTTTGAGTTTGAAAAGCCCGCTCGTCCATGACTAAGAGGGAGTAAAGTAGTAATTGGTACGGGCTAGCTTGGGGTATTGTGGCTACGTTTTCCGCTGGGGAGGTTTCGGCAAAGTACGAGTACAAGACCCGTGACGTCATCTTTTGAGACCCCCTAGCTCATTAAAAAAAATAGCTCACACTCGTTACGCTCTTTCAGATGGTGTTGGACAATTATTGCTTTTGTCAGTCAATCTGATTGACGATTAAACTTGAAAAAAATCCCAAAATAATAAACAGCAAAATTCTACCAGCAAATAAAACCACTGTGATCAAAAAATATTGGGTACTTTTAACAAGTTATTAAAATGATGAGACTAAAGAGAAACCTTGGAAAATGAAACCTTCTGTTGATGTTGGTTGGAGAACTTTAGAGTGTATGCTAAAGAGAAACATTGGCACGCAAAACCCTCGAGTGAATACGATTCATGTAAGTTTGCATAAGTTGGATGCCAGTTGGAGTATTATACTAAAGAGAAACCTTCAGAAGCAAACAAGAGAAGCCTTCAAAATCGAAACCCAGCTTCTATATTGGAAATTTTCTTTTTGATTTGAAGAAATGAGACTGTATATTAAGAGAAACCTTTACAATCGAAACCTTTTTAACTTAGTCATGATTTGCTGAAAATGATGCGAGTAGAAGCCCCGTTTCTTTGTTCTAAACACTAAAAACAATGGAACGGGCTTGTACTCGTATCAATATATTAAAGTGTCTTTACAAAATAAAATATATTGAATAGGATCATTCTAAAAATTGCTACCCCGTCTCTGAGACAAATATATTTGCCTCAGCCCGTCTGTAGGACGAGAAAAGGGGCTTTCTTTTGGGGCTTTATTAACCAGCAAAAGATTATTTGAAATTACAAGATTTTTTTGGGTGACATGGTTAAACAAGAAAGAAGGAGTGATATAGTAAGAAAAATGTATCAACGGGTCTTCTAATTTCTAGATGTTTCAAGACTTCAATAGATCGTTAATACGTATTCTTATTTGGTCACAGAATAAGCCTTTGAAATATACTATAGGGATAATTTGAGCAATTATGCGGTCGCGGTTAAGTATCTTGACAAGGTTAAATAAGAAGAACGGGTGATATGGTAAGAAAAATGTATCAATGGGTCTTCTAATTTCTTCTAAACCCCTCTTTTGCTGGTTAATAAAGCCCCCAAAAGCCCCTTTTCTCGTCCTACGGACGGGGTAGCGATTTAAGAATGATGCTATTCAATGCATTTTATTTTGTGAAGATACTATATATTAATACGAGTAGAAGCCCCGTTCCATTGTTCTTTAGTGTTTAGAACAAAAGAACGGGGCTTCTACTCGTATCAATATATAGAGTGTCTATATACAGAATTATAATATTCAACTTAGGCCTATATAATCT
>JXSR01S030333.1:17821-40374 GCA_000969725.1 Ophiothrix spiculata | reverse complement strand
AGTGTTAATCGTCTGCTTTGCTGCATTATTTAAGGTTTATAAGTATAGCATTGAAGAATTGACACCTGGAACAGATGGGCATATTTGAGGTAATGTCTTTCTCCCGGACACTACACAATCTGTTAAACCGAATCTCAGGTCCATATGTACAAAACTTGTTTAAAGTTAAGCTGGTTTAAGTGGAATTTGTCATTGTCATAAATTTATGACATTCAATCAAACTTTCCATTTCAAATAACTGTCAAATCTGTTTTTGATTTTTTGTGATTCTTTTGATTTGTTAAAAAAAATGTATAATAAAAGCAGCAAGGTTCGGAAGAGTGGACCTTGTTGGAAAATATAAAAATTAGAGTGTATTGATAATATTTATGTAGAAAAATGTGTGTATAGTGATGACAGATTTCACTTGGACCTTGTGCTTATGGACCTAAGACTCAGAACATGAACATGTATATACTCTCATTCATTTAAAACCTAATACGCAAATAGCAAATAATTAAAACTCAAGAGAAAGGACAATTTCTGCTTATGTTTACCAACTTTCAATTCCAAGAATGATTCCTTTTTATCTGCCTTCTTTACAGCAATTATCCTGAACACAATGAGGAATGATGGCAATGTGTTAGTAGCAGTGGATACGGCAGGGCGTGTGGTAGAACTGGCATTGCTCTTAGTAAGTTAATATTAGCAGGTTAGAGCAGTGGTAGTTCCCTCGCTTTGCACTAATGAGGTCCTGGGTTTGATTCCCGGCCCCATCACTTTATGTGCATTTGGTTTTCAGCCATGCTCGATTCCGCAGGTGTTCCTTTGGGTACCCCAGTCTTCCTCCTACAATTCAAAAACTGAATTTAAAAACATCTTGGAGCTGTGATGAAGATAAGCTTCCTTTAGCTTACTTGGTACCAAGTACCTAGTTGGGTTTCCTTGGCGAAAGCCTAAACAAGGTGAAGATAATTAGTATAGTGGTTGTGTGATCCTTTTTTAATGTGATTTTGCTTTAATGTCTCTAGTAAAGCAAAATCTGTCATAGACAGTAAGTTGAAACGCCAAGTCCAACCCAGAGGATGATTTAAAGCCTTCCAACAATACACAGTAACAGCTCAGTGGGCATGAATGAACTAATGGAATGTCCAGCGAGGTCAAATTACCACTGTTGTGTGTTATGTGGGGAAGATGTGAAATTTCACACTAAATTAAACTATATTATGGGTGTCAAAACTTTAAGCGACCAAAGATTTTTTAAAATAATCATAAAGCTAATAGTATGACCTTTCTCAAGGTAATTTTTATTAAATGGTCACTCACAAAATAAACAAGCTGTGCTAGGTTGAAAACATGCATTTAACTGTGTAATGTCAATAGGAAATTGCTCTCACTGTGGGTTGTTTTGAACTATTGATTTCAAATTTTGAAGTGAAATATGGGAAGTACTTAAAACACCCTCTGAGTCCAACCCAGCAATGGTTCCTATATCTTTATTTCCTTAGCAGTTAGGACAGGCTCCACTTTTCTATGTATGATTGTAGGGACATTTTTGCCACGCCTCCTTCACAAACGAGTCTGATTTACCTTCCTAGTGTTTGTTACATCACAGTGATGTAAATTGGTAATTTACCGGTTAATTTACATGGTAAATTACCAGCCTAAAAATTGGTAAATTATATAAAAAGGGTAAAATAAGTAAAATATAACATTTTTAATATTTGTTTGTTTGTTTGTTTTTTCTTCCAATTATTATATTTTACCTAATTTTATCGGTAATTTACTGCAGTTTTTAATTTACCGGTACATTAACAACATTGCCTAGCACACATTTTTGTCACCTGTGTAGGGTAGACCAAGTTTGTTTTAAAAAATTTGCCTACGAACTCAAAGCTGCAGTGACTAGATAGTGGCTTGAACTTACAAACTCTCAATCCCAATAGGGTAACCTTCTCAAACCACAGTAGGTATTCAAATAGTTCATCACAGGGCTCAACATGGCAGTATGTGATATATTTCAACTTGTTATCCTGTAGGACCAGTTATGGAGGAATGCCGACTCTGGTTTAAGCACATACTCATTAGCCATGCTGAACAATGTAAGCTATAATGTAGTGGAGTTTGCCAAGTCACAGGTATGTTGATAAATGGTACTTCTATAGTAGTTACTGTAATATTTACTGGGCTTGGTATTATATAATGTAGTCCCCGTCTTCTCGTACCTAAACCTTTCCAGACTCGCATTGTATTCCTGTCAATCTTCAATCCCCCAAAAAACTTTAAACCTTAACCCAAATCCTAGCCCCACCCCACCCGTAGGAACAGCCAATCAATCAATCACTAAAACTTATAGGGCGCCTAAATCAAAACATTGTTCAAAGGCGCCTTGGCACAAGGAAAAACTACTGTCCATATGCTACTTTAAAAAGATGAGATTTTAAGTCTTCTGAAAATTGTGATAGAGTTTGCATTCCGGATGTTGGCAGGGAGTTGATTCCAAATATGAGGAGCATAACTTGAGAAAGAACGTGCGGCGAAAGTGACAACCTTAGGAATAACAAACCTTAGGAAACAAACCTCTAGAATAATGAACCAATTAAGACACCTTTGGATTAATGGGCGGGTTCCTTTTTATGTAAGGTCCAAAAATTATGGAACAGACAGTGGGTTAACATCAATTTATAATCGGCTTTCAAACAAAATTTTCGCTACTATTTTGTTGTGACGTGGGCGACCATAGGTGTTGTTGGTATTAGACTACATTCTCGAATTCACATACCATTTTGGGCTACATATCTATTTTGGGTTTAGACACTGTTATGGGTTTCACACACCTTTTGGGTATTTTAAACACCTTTTTAATTGTAATAGACACCCTTATCAATTTTTTAGACACCTTTCTCTTGTTGACACCTATGGCGGCCCATAGTTTGAAGACGACAAAATGTTTGTAGGCCGACTATAAATTGACCCTTGCCCTAGACTGCACATTTAAAAATAATCAATATTTCTCAGATTTTTCTCTTTTTCAAATCAATATTTCTCAATTGTTCACTTTTGAAAAGTAAATCAATATTTCTCAATTGTTCACTTTTTCAACAGATTTTTCAACATCTGTTGAAAAAGTGAACAATTTAACAGGATTAGGGTTAATGGTCACTATATGAATGAGATGTATTTCCCATTCTGCTTTTTTCAGATGGAGTGGATGAGTGAGAAGGTGATGAGATCATTTGAAGACAAGAGGAATAATCCATTCCAATTCAAGCATCTCAAATTGTGTCACTCATTGAAAGAACTTGCCAAAGTACCAGCACCAAAGGTAATGCACTGTTAGAATAGAACACCTCTGAGCGAATCCTTTAAAGCAAACTCATTGCCTTGCATCTTTTAATTCTGCTAAAGCACAGTAATTTTCTTAGCATTTAGAAATACCATCTTGGATTTCTTTGGTTAACGAAACCTACGTTCGTGAACTTGCATCAACTTTACATTTATACAATTCTTTAATTTTTAGAGAAGCTTGCTTTGGTCATATACAGAAAGAGTTCCCCACCGGGTTGTATTATTGATTTTTGAACAGGGAACAGGGTCAGAGAGTTTCTTTGCATCAGTCAGACTTCCATTTTGGCCAAGTAGTAAAAATGGCTAATTCGGTGAACTCAGCCCGAGTGGCTGCACTCTTTTAAAGCTCACTTGCAATTCAGTCAGGCATATAGACTGAGCGTTATAAGAATGATGCTCTTTCAAAATTTCCGAGCTCGCTCACAACTCGCTGAGTGATTTGCAGGTGTCCGGGAAAGGTCATTTTGAGCGAGCTGTGGGTGAGCTGGTTGGTTAGCACACAATATTAGCCTTTTGATAAAGAGCAAATATAAAAGGCAACCTGTAGCATGTTACAGGGATGCCACTTTTCCTACTTTAGTAGGAATTCCCTACTTTTTGGTGATTTCGGAGCATTTTTCTATTTTTTTTTAAATCAGAATTTCAAAAATTGAAGTTTTTTTTATTTTATTTAAGTGATAGAGAGTTGCATAATATGGTTCAAAGGGTCAGAATGTGCATGAAAAGAGAGATTTTAGCAACTAAAATATCCAAAATCTTCTGTAAGGGGAAGTGTTCACCCTCCGCTCGAAATTGGTATCCGATCGAGACTAATTTCCTATTTTTTCCATACCCAAGTGGCATCCCTGATATGCACAGATAGGTCATGATATTGAAATTCATGGGCATGTGACTCAACGATTTCTATCAATCATGTCACATACGTGTCTGTTCATCATGAACCAGCTGTAAATTCGGCACTCTTTATTTGCATTGAGTGAAATATTGCAATGGGTGTAATTCTGCAAATTGATATTGTTGCAGTTTCACAATGTTTGTGATTGCTATAGAACACCTGCAAAGTTTCATTTCAAAAATATGATCAGGAGTAGCACAAATATCTATTTGTTCTGAGGACCAAGAGGCCGCATTTATGGCTGGTTCAAGGTGAACAGTTACATCAGACATTTTGTTTTTTATTAGGTTGTGCTAGCCAGTGTACCAGATCTAGAGTGTGGTTATTCACGGGATTTGTTTGTTGAATGGGCTGGGAATGAAAAGAACCATATAGTATTAACATGCAGGACATCACCAGGAACGTTAGCCAGGAATTTTATCAACAAACCACATATGGATAAAGTCACACTCAAGGTAGGTGTGAAGCCCATGTTATACTAGCAAGACGCGGCTAGCATGTGGTTTAATTTTAGATGCTTTGAAGACGCTAACCAGACGCTAGCAAGTTAAAATGATTCGAACCTTAGCGTCTCTGTTATCGTCTAGCTAGATAAGATGCTAGCTGCGTCTTGCTAGTATATCATGGACATCATCGTACTATACACTCCAAGCCCAATGATTAAAGGAGCTCCGTCCCATTTGTCAAAATACATATTTCAGCCTCATTTGTGAAAGATTTCCCCTAAAGAAGTATCAGTTTTAAATTTCACTTCAGTTCCAACAATTTAGATTTTATGAGCAATTTTGGATTTCAGTTGTTTTACAATTTATTATACTTTGAGCAACACCAAATAGGCGGGCCTCTTCACATTTTGAATTGATACAGATAAGTGCGTGCATAGCTGGACAAAGCACAATCTGCACAAGACGTAGTATCTACGGCTCGTGTGTAACTGGGATTATGTTTACTTGCGGATGTTTACTTGTTTGGTGTTGATCAAAGTATAGACGCATTTCACTTTTATCTCCAAAGTGGAAAATGTTTCAGCTGTAAACTTCCACAAGGGTTATAAAAAAATGTGTTATATTTTGTACCAAAATCTCAAAAAGTTTGAAAAAATGGAAAAATCAGACCACACTCCTTTTAAGTTGGGAATAGCCACCAACATCTCTTTTCAATAAGATTAAAAGACAAAATCATACAATTTCATAGCATAAAAAATAATTTGAATATGCAATTCATGATGGATAACACTTCATCAAAATGGAACATTATTATGATGCAGTCCAAGAAAACTCGCCACATGTCACAGCTGACATGTTACGTATTTTAATTTGTTTGCAAAGTGTTATTGGTCTTGTAGAAGTATAAGAAATAAGTAACATATAGATTTTACTATGTAATCATTTTCCCATTTCTGAGATACCCATCACATGATAAAATGCCCAAATTTGCATCATTTTGACAGAAAATGATGATAAGTAGAGTCATCCAAGTACCAAATTTTGCACACAAAAAGGACCTGCTAATAGACGGACAGCTTGATTGTCTACCACTCATGTTTGCATTACATCCTTGTAATCATTTTTGTACCATGTACCTTTCTTTCTTCCTTGCAACAAACTTGGTTATTTGTTCTTACTAAATCGGAGGTATCGGTACTCTTAAAGAAAGCTTGAGAGTTTCAATCATGTCCAATAACAAACCCAATTAATCTTTACTGTTGATATCTAAAATTTCCATCATTTGTTTCAGCACTAACACACATAATAACTTGAATAATTTATTTTAGATTAGCAAAAGAGTGAAATTAGAGAAAGATGAACTTGAAGAATACAAACAGAAAGAAAAGGAGAGGAAGGCTGCTGAGGCTGAGAAGAAGTAAGAGACATAACTGGATGATTTTGAAAAAAAAAAGCTATCTTTGTCAAAAGCTAACTATAAAGTGGATAGTTAATTGGAATGGGAACAAAACATTTTTCCACTTGTAAGTTGTTATATCTGACAAGTTTTGTAGTTAATTGGCAATTTGTTTCTTTCTTTTGGAAAATTATTCATATTTCTTGTCCAGAGGGAACATACTAAGAATTTTAAACTGCCGGAAGTGGTGTGCAATCGAAAATTGCTCGATTTTCTTGTTTCCCTTTTGCCATAAAAATTTAGGCATATTTTCAATCGAACATTTATTAAAATGTCTAGAAACCCAACAACAGATTTTTGCAAATTTGATTGGCTTTGTTAACATTTCAGCATGTAAAGTATGAATATATTATAAATTCAGAGAAATTGGGTCATTTAGTGTTTCTAAAACAAAACACAACCAATTTGGAATATACAAATACCGGGGGAATTACAAGTGTCCTGTTTGTAAAGAGTAGGAACAATTTTATTCTATAATTTTCTACACTTTGTTCTCTTTTCTTGTTAGAATGCTAGAAGCTGAGTCTAGCGATGAAAGCGAGGATGAAATGGAAGGTGATGACATCGGGCAGAAGAGTAAAAGCAAGCCGCTGCAGCATGATCTCATGATGAAAACTACAGTAAGATCACAGAAAATGTATAGGAAGAATCTGGACTTGCCACCATCTTGTGTCGCTCATGGAGCAGAGTTATTGTACCTTAGCCCTATATCCAGGCAGATCGGGTAAATCTTCACTTGACGGATATATAGTGTGCATTTTGTTTCATGCACAAACCATGTTTTCTTTTCAAATATCATGTATTGTGACTTGCTCTGCATCAAAGTACGCCAATTTTCCCACCAATCTATTTTGAAGACTCTCGAAGTATGGCTCGGGAGACATAAAATGACGGAGGTACAATAACTCGCCCTCCATGAGCGACAATTAAAGATGGCCACCATCCCATTAGATTTACAGGGCAGTCAAATCAAAATGGTGGGAAGTCCGTATTCCCCTATAAACGTTCCTTTAGTAAGATACATTGTGTTACTTTGCATCAGCAGTCTGTTGTCATGTCTGTTTAATGATAAGAGAGAAGATAACTGTCTAGAATTTGCCAAGGAACTTGATGACAACCCAAGAACCAATTATTTGTTACCTCCCCATTGATTCACTGTTCATGACAGATCACTGCGTAAATTTGCCCAGCCTTTGACCAAGACCAAGAGGTTTAAACAGAGCCCAGTCCCCTATTTTGTTTTCTTAATAAATAAGGATTAGCATTCCCTTTTCATTTAGCATGTCCCCCTTAAATTTCCTGTTGTCATGTACACAGGGGGATATGTTATTCAGGGGTGGGTGGGTCACAATTTACTCTTGTAAAGTGTGTGCAATCATATTCCTTGTTTGTTTGTTTTTTGAGTGGTGCTTTGAGAATTGTATGCCCTGAGGGATTTTGATGGGTAGTTCCAGCTCTTTTATCTGCAGATGATATACACTTGGTGTGTTCTGTAATAACAATCAACTACCAAATATTGTGACAATTTTGATCAAAACCTTCAGGAAAGTAAAACTCGAGTTTTATTTTTCATGTTGATCTGGGTTGAGGCGACTGTAAAAGTAGAAATTTTCATAAGGTTTTTATATCTGTGAATTTTGTCAACCAATCCTTAATTGCGAAAATTAAAACTTGCGAAATGTAATTTCATTTCTCATCAAAGTTTCTTTTACAATACGTACCAAAATCATAAGTGTAATCATTTGTGACGCATTACATCAAAAGGTACATGTTGGGTCCAAAAATCAAAATTGAGTTTTTGGTATCACTAGGAAGCCTGTTTTATCAGCTTTAAAATGATACCAAAATTAAAGGCATCGGCCATTCGGTGACCGAGCTATGACAAATTAAAGATTGACAATATTGACGGATTTAAAAAGCACACTTCTGAGAAAAACGCGTTTGAAAATCATGAAAATGTTGAACTCAAGATATTGTTGGTTTCATTCAAAACTCCATAGCAATCAGCATTTTACTTGCCAGATTGACACCAAAGTTGGCACATATACTATATAGACTGCAACAAAGACGGCGATACCAAATTTGCCAGGGGGAATAATCGGAATGCGCTGATATTTGCCGTGCAAATTGGTCATATTTGGTACTCAAGTGACGGTCCCATGGACATTTTCAGCGAAAACTGGATCTGACTTGGTCACAAACAACGCAATTTTTCACATTTAGAATGTATTTTTTCAAAAACAAAGTTCATTCATTGAAAATATATACTTCAAGGACCTCATTTTTTACGATATCTAAAGATCGACCTCCCGACCATTTTTCACTCATTATAAATTTCAGACGGCCGTAGCTCAAAATCGGCCTTGCCGACAACTTGTACCTTTTGATGTAACGCGTCACATTTAGTCAGCTAGTTCACGATCGATGTAGAGGGTAAAAATGGGACAAATATTCTGGTTTCCTCCTAAAAATAAGATCTCCTCCCAATGGAAGTATACTTCTGCAAGATGCTTTCTTGGATTATCCTCAGCTTCAGACACAAAACAAATGTTTCTTTTTCTTACTGCACTGAGGCACACTCTTTGGAGCTTGTACATGTGTCCCTTTACCAAGGTAACATTTTAGATCAAACTATTTCCCTCTTTTGTGTGTTTTTACAGAGCCACAAGAAAGGAACCAGTTTCTTCAAAGATGCCAAGAAATCCTACACAATGTTTCCATATCACGAGGAGCGCATTAGATGGGATGATTATGGTGAAATTATTCGACCAGAAGATTACATGATTTCTGATCTACCTGAGGTTGAAGATGATAAGACAAAGACGGATGAAGAAGGGATGGACACAGATGACCAGGGAGATGGTCAGTTTTTAGGCTAAAAAACAATATTTTTCCCTCTGCTCGCATTTGATTTTGGAAAACTGAAAGATTTCTTTAGTTTGCTGCTCAAATGTACACTATAGCTAATTTTTAAAATCCTGAAAATACCTTTTTTCTTCACAAGTTTAATGTTTTATATTTTTGAAACGTTGCTTGAAAACAACAAATCCCCCTTCTAACAGTTTTCAAATGTGACTGAAAGAATATCATTGTAATATTAACCCATTGTAGTTTCTTTAGGTCTCATATTGTTGCTTTTCATTGTGTAAATGAAAGTAATTCCCTATAAAATGAACTAAAAAGTTGTTCTGCACACCTGCACCTATATCAAAACTTGTGGAGAATAAACAAAGCTCTTTTGGCCTTATTAACGTAGAAGTAGGCTTTTTTTATTTGTTAGTTATTTTGCTCATGGCCTCAGAAAAATAGCATATAAAAAACACATTATCATTCTAAATTAAACTCCCATCAATTAAAGGTAAAGAGTAAAGGGAGGAATCTTTATTTGCACAAGTCGAGAGTGTCTGTCCTTCCTTTGAAGCTATCGAACCAGATTCAACATTTTATTATGTTTGCAGTGAGGGGATTGTCCTTCCCCATGTTACCTTCTCCCAGTACTTATGTGACAACTAGGTCAAGAGGATCACATATGGGTCAGTATGTGTCATTTCCCTCAACTCACAATCAATCACAGTTTATTCCGTTTGTTTTTCTATCAGATGAGGGTGCAATGCCTACAAAATGTGTTTCCAGAGAGGTCACTGTTGATGTCAGGTAAGTGCAACCCACAGATATGAAAAGGCCATTCCCAACTCTGCTGCTATCTTTGTGCCATGGAGACAAATTTGTGGCTGTCAGATTTGGTTACCGAAAGCTAAAAGCTGAAATCAAAGCTGCATCAATGTGCCTGTCTTATCACATACTTGTCGTATTGTCGAGTATTGATAACCCAAATAACCCGTCACGGTATCGTTCTAGCTGTCAACCCTCTGCATTAAGTGAGAAATTCAGTAAGCTATGTGTGATTCTAGAACAGACGGGATCAATAGACTAAAATGATAACAAGTTTTGGAATTTTACTGATCTGTATATTTTGGAAATTCTATGTAATTTTACAATCATTCGCTTTACCATCATAATACTGTAAATTAATGAAATTGAGTTCTCTTTGTTGTTTCACAGGGCTGCAGTAACGTTCATTGATTTTGAAGGCAAATCTGATGGGGAGTCTATGTTGAAGCTTGTCACACAAGTCAAACCTAGGCAACTGGTAAGATTCAGTTCTGTTACTTAGATAATGCCCATCAGGGCGAATATGAATTGACTTCTCCAAAATTTTGCAAATAAATTTACTGTGTTTCTATGATCTAAAAAACTTTCACATGTGATTTCCCTGTATATCTAATTTGCCCATTAAGGGCACATTTAACCCCTGTTTTTGTTTTTTTTTAGTTTGTTTATTGCTTTTATATTTTACGAAAGTTTATACAAGTATACATTTTGTGAATGGAAATTTGATGTAGAATATGATTTTGATATCAGTTTGTCAAATAAAGCTTGTATTTGGATTAAATTGGAATTCTATCAAATTTTGGGTGCCGATTTTCAAGCAAGAAAAGTAAAAAACTATGTCAGAAACTTTGTTTCATATTGATTTTTGTTATTTAGATTGTTCGGTTTAGGAACACATTATTTGCTTTTTCAAATATATGTTTGATTCTAAAAATATTGACAATTCGTCATAAAAGTTACTATTTTGATATTTTGGGGAAAAATTGTGCTATATTATTGAACATTTCTCGAGTTACAGGACCTAATTTCGAAAAATAAAAAATGCATTCTACTGGAAGATGGAAATAAAGACCTATGTCATACATTTTCCTAACTATAGTTATCTTGTTTGGAAAAATAACCGTTTTCAAATACAAGTAAGAGAAATCACACACTTAATGAAAAAATGCCAATTTTGACCTGAAAAAGATAGATTTTAATTTATAGAACTTTGGTATCAGACATGAAAAGATTATCTCATTTGCATTGATGTTTCCAATTTTCAGATCCGATTTAAAGGCCTGTTTTTAAAATATTGAAAGAAAAAAAAACTAGAATATTAATGTTCAATGATTAGGTCTTAGTTTACAATTTTGACAATAATATTGCAGGATTTCAAAAATTGTGCAAGAATAATAAAGCAGCATATTCACCCACACATGCAAGATTTTTTGCCACGCAGAAGGCATGCGCATCAAGACATATGATCTCAACGCAAAACAGAAGACTTGTATCTAGGCCCTCATTTTCCTGCCAAAGACCACATGGCGCTTTTCACTGAAAACGAGAAGATGTCTTTTTTTATTTTTCCTCTTACTGATAAATATTAACTGATAAACATTGCGTTTTGCTGTTTGTTATTTAAGATAACATGGTAAGGTATCAAATAATGCAAAAGAGTGAAATTCTGTTGTCGAACAAACCACCCGGGTTAACTGTGGCCTTATGTAAGCTATTTTGGGTTTTTTAAGACTTCTGTTTGTCAACCGATATATTGATTAGGCCAAGCAAAGAGACAAAATGACAAATTGTTGAAAGGCATTCAACTTGTGTGCTCAGCCCAATAAAAATAGTTTAAACTGAACATATTGCATAGCTGCAAAATTACAAAGCAACAGATGTTTAGGGTAAAAAACAGCATGATTCATTCAACCAATCAGTCGGGTTACTTTATTGATTTCAGATTTTAGTGCATGGTTTGATGGATGCTACACAAAGCATGGCTGAATACTGTCGACTTAACATTCCAGGAGGCAAAGTTTTTACTCCCAGGCTCAATGAAACTGTTGACGCTACCACAGACAGTCACATATATCAGGTAAGCGAGGGAGTTCTTCTGCCCCCGGGCTGCCACCGCCCTTTGTAAGGGGAACGGTTTAATTAGCCTCCCTCAGGAACTAATATTCCTGACTAAAATTTACCAGTTTGTAAAGCAGGCAAGATTTCATTCTGAGGCTCAAGGAAACTGTCAATGCTACATACCACAGATATTCATATTAATCAGGTCAAATCAAGAATCAGACCCCTAATATGCAAGAACTACTATTACTATACCTCATTCATATTTATAATTCCATACATTCTTTTAATTGATCAAATAGTGGAGACAAGTTAAAAGTGATTTTGAATGCTTCCCTCAGATGCATGGGTATGCGTTTATGCAAGGAAGTAGTTAAAACTTTTGTATGGTACTATCGCATGTATTACGGTAAAGTACTGAATTTGTTCACTTTAAATTTATTTCAAAACTAAATTGTGACTTTTCTTAGATGTAGTAAAACAAATACAACATATTTTATTACAGGAACATATTGCAAAAATACTTTCCTTTGGTGATAGATGATCGAGATGTTCTACCTCGGCTGCGCCTTAGGAGGAAGTCTCACTTCTCCAACACTGCTTCCATGCTGTATTTGTATACTCCAGATTTAAATTTGGCAGTTTGTAAATTATCTGTCTGGTATATAACTCCTTAACTTTGAATGTTATTATCAACGGCTGTGGAAAACTCAACAATTAATTGTATTTCAATTTTGCATGATTGCAGGTGAGGTTACTAGACTCATTAGTGAGTTCCATAGAATTTTCCAAGACGCGAGATGCAGAGCTGGCATGGATTGATGCCATCATTGATATCAAGGAATCTGATAACAAAGATATCAACATGGAGGAGGAGGAAACCACTGCTCCAGGTTAGTCAAACATGCACAAGTTTCCACACTTGTATTTAGAGGTGGATATCATGCTCATAAGATACGGTAGACCCTAAACATATATGTAGCAAGAGACACTAGACTATATAATGGACTGCTTCAAAACACAACCAGCGATTGTCTGCTAGTTCTGAGCGGTTAACTGTGCAATGCAGTATGATTGATAATTCAAAATGGACTGAATAAAAATAAGTAAATAATGCTGACAGTCAATGAAGACCCAGTGGTTATAACTAGGCAGGTTCAGGACTTAAACAAACCAATTCTGGACATTTGGGACGTACTTTATTATAATGTTGACCCGCTTGAACCACCCAGAACCGGCAGACAAGCGCAAATTGGGTTTTGAAGTGACCCCCAAGTCATTTTCGACGATAGAATTTTGCTGAGGGTTAGACAAATCCACTTGGACTCTCCTTGATTGAGTTTGCAAGAGTATCTGAACTCTTGTCTATTCAGTTTGAGTGAATAAACTAACTCTCATGCTTGCGCGAGCGAACTTTTGGCCTCACGCTGAAATTCCAATTCTACATTTTCATTCCAGCATGTGGATCAGATTGAGGGTATGAGATATTTACCATGCAATGATGTGCTACGTCTTGTTATAATTTGTGGTTATTGAAGACATCCACTCATCTTTAAGATGCCATATGGCTTTGTAACTAGTGGAATACCTTTGGCATTCTTACAGAGAAATGGGCCGTACAGTGGAATATTACTGTCAATATCTGTTTATTTCTATAGGGCTTGGTGGCGAGAAGAAAACAGTAGAAGAAAAAATACCAACTTTAGATGCTGTCAATATATCTGAGGTGAGACATTAGGTCATTGATCTGTAAGCAGTCATCAAGCATAGATATTAGGCTGATTTTGAAAAAATTGATTTTTTGATTTTCTAACGGGCAACCCTCTCATTTGGTGCATAATGGGTAAAAAATACTACATGCAAATTTGTTTCACTTTTCGTGAATATTTAGGGGGTGCTACCGACCTTTGAACTTTTGTATGTAAAGCCTATGGGCATTTAGGACTGTTATAAAACTTCATATTTTTCTCATGATTGGAGTAAAAAGTGTGCCGAATAATGTCCTGATGTTTTAGTTTTGATGTATATCTTCCTTAAAACATACATATGTTACAATTTCAAGTTCAAAGTAATTCACAAAACCGAAAAAACAAAAAACTCTGGTGTGGGAGTACACCCTATTCATAGCACAGCATCTGGATTTTAACATAAACTAGATGAGACTCTAACACAACACAAGAATTCACATTGCTGGCTGAAAAGAGTAATAGAAAATTAAGTCATTGCAGAAGTCTAACTGTTCTGAAACATCAATTATGAAAACTTATCATATCATTAAATCCAATGCATTACAACCAATACCATAAATGTTATGTAACTTGACCCACGCACATTTTATATTTGATTAATGACCCAGATGCTGAAAACCACTTAAAGGATTTGCACTCTCAACTAGCTTTAACAGATAATGAATAGTTATCAATATTTTCAAGTGTTTTGACCCACTGGTTCAATACAATGCTGTCTCATATGACCCCCTTGATTCTAGTGTATTGTGATATGAACCCCAGGGAGCAGCTTGCAATTGACAAGTTATGACAGAAAAGGAACTTTGAACAAGATGATGATGTTGAAAATAAATATTGAATAGTAAAATAATTACTTGGAGATTTTTATAGGCCTCTCTAAAAGTAAGTTCTGTTTGTGGAGCTATTTTACAACTGTTGGAATGTTGATATTATTTTATCAAGGATATGCCTATCATCACAGGGCCAAAAACAAAACGACATAGTTTGTTGCGAAATATGTTCAAGACATCTAAACTTATAATAGCCTTACCAACAAAGACAGAAGATTTGTAATAGTTAATATGCTACAACATTCAATGGCAAACAGATTTTTTTTCAAGTGGCCATTTAGCTGTTGAATCTTTTGCTGCCACCCAAATGATGCAATTTTCAACAAATTGTGTTTTTATGAAATCTTGATGACTTTATTTAACATTTTCTTGGCTAATTGCTTTAAGTAGACCCTCATACATAACATATATTGATTTTGTTTTGATATCTCATGCAAAAGAACAATTTTAAAAGCATTTTTAGAAATGCCTCAAAACCCCATAGACTTTACACACAAAAGTTCAAAGGTCGGTAGCACCCCCTAAATATTCACAAAAAGTTTGACTCATAATGCACCAAATTAGAGGGTTGCCCGATAAAATATCAACATTTCGATTTTTTCAAAATCAGCCTACTAGATATAGAAGGGAGATCACAGACTCCCCATACCATCCAATGTAATGGCATCGTCAGCCATGGGATTCAAATTGGGGTATTCGGATCCACTGGAGACAAGCTCAATCTCAACCAACTATAAGCGGGCACTATATTTGTGCGACTAGTTATGATGCAGCTTCAGGACAAACCCCCCAAAACACCCAATTTTGTCTCCATACAGGAATAAAAATGGCACCCAAGTCTGTGATCTCTCTAAATCTATGTCATCAAGTCAACTATTAACATGTCATGCTATAGTTTCAGAATTGATTGAATATGTTTCATACTGCCCAATGCCTTGCATCCATTTGAAGTATTATATATAAATGTTGACCCTATAATTTTTTTTCCATTGTGATTGGTTAATACAGACACATGTCTGCCAAAATTATTACATATAGCATATTTCTACAGACTCTTTGATGGTGACAAATCTTCTTCCGTCAATCACTTTTTACAAGTTAACGTTATTTATAGTGAACTGTCTGCAACTTTTCATAGCAATAGAAATATGATGGTTAATAGATCACTCACCAAATTGGTGGAGCACAGTATACGGTTGATGGTAAACAATTTGCTGGGTGACAGTAGAAACACGCAAATAGAGGTGGTCGACAAACCAACATTGTAATTTGCATTTTAAAGAGAGAGTTTGACAATAAAAAGAAGTGTCAAGCTAATTCAATGTACTTCCATAATTATTGAAATAAAATGCTTGAATGTGTAGAATATCTAGTCAAATTTTGGTTCAGAATAGGGATAAATCAAGAGTTAGTGTAAGTAAGTCAGGTCATGATTCCCAAGATCTGCCTGAAACCAATCCATTTTGAATTGTGCACTCTGACAGTAGACCCAAGAAAGTAGAAAGGGTATTTGGTTCTCTTTTAAGCATTGTGTTAAAAACTTTTGAAATAGATGCTATTATGATATTGAATATGGTAATAGAGTTATTTTGTCTTGGGATTTTTAGGGTGCGTGAGTGAGTGAGTTACACTTCTGATCTTAGTTTTATTTTTTTCTGTCACTCATCCTGACAATTTTTCTGTATTACCATACAACTAAAAATATTGTGATTTTTTAATGAAGAAATGTTGAAACTAGAGGAAAGTCTTGTCTATTTCAAAATTGTTCACTTGCAGGTTGCGGGGCACGACCAAGTGTTTATTAATGCACCAAGATTTCAAGATCTGAAACAGGTGATGACAAGACACGGTTTCCAAGCGGAGTTTTGTGCTGGGGCACTGGTCTGTAATAATACAGTAGCAGTTAAGAGGGTAAGTGGGTCCTGACATGGTTTCCAAGCGAAGTTTTATGCGGGAGCACTGGTCTGTAATAATACAGTAGCAGTTAAGAGGGTAAGTGGGTCAGGTCATGGTTCCCAGGATTTGCCTGAAACCAATCCATTTTGAATTGTACATTCTAATACTAGACCCAAGTAAGCAAATTGGCACACTTTTTAGCATTGTGTTAAAAGCTTTTAAAATAGTTGTTATTATATACTACGTATGGTAGAAGAGTTAGGGTGCCTTGGCATTTTTCAGGGTGTACTCATGAGTGAAGTTACACTTTTGATCTTAGTTTTTTTTCTGTCACTGGTCAGTATACTAATATTTTGAGCTGGAATGTCTGATTTCAGAAAATTTAAAGGGATCGTCCCACACATTACAATTTTTGATGTTATAGGAACAGCAGGACCATACAAACATAAACACAAAAATTTATATCAAGTGAGAGTAAATGAATTCATATGCTGCATAGTATAGGAATTCCTTTATGTAAATAAATTCAAATACAGTAAAGTAATTATACCTGTCCTGAACTGGCATGCAATTGTGGAACTCTTATGGCATTGAAAATGTAATTGATTTTCAACAATTATGATGTTAGCCCTGGTCTCGTGGTCTATTTCGGATAGTTACTAATTCATCAACTTTTTTTCTCTACAGAATGAAACAGGTAGAATAACCTTGGAGGGCTGTTTAGGAGAAGACTACTTTGCAGTAAGAGAACTTTTGTATGACCAGTATGCCATTGTATGAACAAGCCAGGAACATTGAAAGACTACTTTGGTATGTCCAGTATGAACCAGAACGGATTCAGAACAGGAAAACATCTCACTCTTTTCCTGGCTGGGGCAGCCATGTCAGTGTGGTTCTAAGACACATTACACTGATGGGTTAACGCCCTCCCCAAAATGACGCTTCCCTCTGATGATTACCAGCATTTGCCTTTGTCCTGGTAACCATGGGTAGACTGCTGTGATATGAGTACAGATGAAAGTCTCTACATCTTTATTTTAACATTGTATGCTGGACAATACTGTGGCAGTACTGTCATAAATGGCAACTGTCATGGGTATATTGCATCTTGCTCGTCACGAACAGTTTCAGATCCAGATCCAGAACCTGACTCTTGACAGTCATGTTTATACGACTCTCTCAGACATTGGACTCATCGTTTAACAAACATGCCCTCCGATTGACGATGCTCACTGGTTGTCATCTAGCTTTGTCCAAATAACCATTGAGTAAAGTACAGTGATGAGTAAAAGGAGACGAGAGCTAGACAAGTCTAGATAACTTTGCTTTAACACCATACACTGGATATGCTGTGACCATAGATTAAAGAAAGTACTGACCAGAAACAGGACTTTGAACTCTGAAAATTATGCTAAGTTAGGAGATTGCACAATGCCTGGTCCAATACTGCACAAATGTGTAGTGACCCAACACTGTGTTTTGGTCATGCGCTATTAGTAATTGACAACAACGCAATATGTATCTTACATTTGTATGTAAGCAAGCAATAGCTATTAAATAGCTCAATAATTACTATTTAGCTTCAGTGTAATGCGAGTAGCCATGAGCATTTCACAAGGACTGGAATTTGTCCAATCACACGCTATTAATACAAGCGTAAATGAGTTTGTTTTCACATGAATCTGTCTTGAAACAAACGCCACTTCCAGAAACCCGCAGGTGAAGAAACTTAATCCTCACAAATAATCATACTGTAAAGGCAGCCGTCATGGTTAAATAGCACTCTATTCTTCACAAACCTGGTTGTGATAGGCTTGTGAGGGTAACTATTTGGTTTTCTTTTTGCATGCAAAAGTTAGAACACAAATGTTTAAAAGATGAAAACCCTATACAAGGAATATACAGGGTGCATCAAAAATTTAAAAAAATACATTGGCCTAAGCACCTCCGAATTTTAACAATGATCTAACCAAAAAGATAGTGCGCAATTATTATTGTCTATACCGTAGATTAAGGATATGACTTAAGTAGTGGGCACCCTCGTCATGATTCATAATTTTAGTCTTCCTTTTAGAGACTTGCAAATAGAGACTCGCGAATGAAGCGGGCATCGTGACGAGGGGGCCCACTACTTGAGTCACATTTAACTACTTAAGTCACATTTATAATCCTCAAGTCACATTTATAATCCTCAAGTCACATTTATAATCCTCTCCTCTTAATGACGTCATCAAAAGATCTACGTCACACCGGAAGTAGGACGAGGAAGAAGGATCACCCTGATGAAGTCTGTTGACCATGATGGACAAAACTGTCAGAAGGTTAGTGTTAGTTTAACCTCTGGTTCTTTTAAATGAAAATCCAATCTTCAATTTTCTTCAAACTTGATGAATCTGTTCATGAGAATAACTTTGGTTACATCTTTTGCAAGCACCAAGTTACTTTATGTGAAGGTGTTACATCAATAAAGTATTTGATAAAAACTACTGCAGTACTTATTTTTGTGTGCAGATGCTCTGTTGCCATTTTCTCTTTATAATGCCTACCTTTTCTGTAGTCCCTGCATGTGATGCTTACATAGTATCTAAAAATCAATTAGGATAAATAGTAACTTGTGGTACTGAGAATAAGCTAAGAAAGAAATTAAAATCTTGCTGATTTCCTAATTTTACCGTAGTGTGAAAATGGTATTTGTAAAATCACCATTTAGGGTGATAGAGGAAAAATGGTTTATTTTGCCTTCGGAAAAAAATCACCCTTTACAGGATGTTTTGAAAAACTGGTCACACTATGCCTGCAACATATACTTGACTGCCCCCCCCCCCCCCCCCCCTGGGTGTGCTATCTCCCTATTGTGGGTTCAAAGATCATTTGTTGTAGATGAATTAATTTAATGTGTTTAATTAATCCAACATGAATGGACTGAGTCATCTAGGGTCTTAAAATAAATCAAATATTTGCTTATTGTATACTATGGATCAATATGTTTCAGAGATGATAATACGATACCAGATGGTTCAGTCTCATTTAATGACAGGGGCTACTTGGGAACGTGCAAATAGGTTGCCAATGTGACAACATTTTCAAGTTTCTTGTTCACATAGTTGTGGCCTTATCTTGTTATTAAAGGAACTAAAATTGAACAAAACAATGAAATACATATAGAAAATATCTTAAACCCTTTAGAAGGGTAATAATGAAGGCATGCAAAGTTTCATTGAATTCAACCCCCATGTATCAAAATATTAAGTTTTTCTTTCATTAATAATTATTGTTATCAACAACGAAAAATACTGCCCCCAGAGTTGAAATCTTAAAATTGACTTTGTTAGCAGATTTAATTGAAATTTGTTTTGATTTATCTGTACACTTTAAGAGAATAGTCTCGTACCTAAGGTCAATGGATTTCTTCTCTACATTGGATCCTGATTTGTGATCTTTTGTTTAGTCTACACTTTGCACCTACACCATGGCTATGACGTCACTTGCACCCATTCAAGTATAGCTTTTTGGAGCTCTTTTGAATTATCACGTGAAGCACCAAGCATTATCTTATTCATTTATAGAAACTGTAATAGATTTCTAAAATGTCAGTCCGAACTTGTTTGTAATTGGACTCATTTTTCACAAAGAATCATCGTACATTGCAGAGCAGGCAATTTGAAACTTTAACCACAAAGATCCTATATTATTTTAGATGCCTTGTCTGAGGCTCTGAGCTCGTATTGTCTGCACCAAGGTGTAGGATGTGTATGATTAACTATGGTTTGTTGCCTTCCGGGTCAGGTTCTTTGCATGAAAATGTCATTTTGAAGCCAATACATAGAATTTCATATATTAGAACCAAGGTCCTCCCAAGCATTGCTAGCAGGATCCTACGCTACACTACTTGTTTAGTAAAGTGATAGATTTTTGTTGTTTTTACTTTATTGCATCACAATTTTTCTTATATTCATCAACTCATTAACACTTCACTATCTATGAACATGGTGTGCATGGAGAGTTAAACCACAACTTCACTCAAGTAATACTTAGACTAAAGTGAGCCTTAGACTAAGTTAAACTGACAAACTTATGCATATATAAGTCTCTAAAAAATGTGCTTCTGTCTTTCACTTTAGGTCGTCCGATGAAAATCGGTAAGACCTTATGGCAGCATGCAGCGTGTGTCTGTCTGTCGGGGTGTAGGGGGACCTACTCTCATATTGATTAGATTTACAGTGCATAATATGCATATGTTAAGTACCTAATTTGCATGATTAATTCAAAATTTAATTAAATTGGCATACCACCTTGGTGTTAATCTGCTTCGATCCTGTCAGCATGGAATTAGTAGAAATGATGATCCAAGTCAAATACACACTGCAGACCCCTTACCCCATATGTGATGGCTCACCCCGAAAGATGGAACTTTGCAGATGATATCAATTTGATTTTATCATTTCATCTGTTATAGCATTTTCAAAACGAGAAAATGACACTTTGTTGAAATTGATCAAAGCGATCAAATTATTACAGAAAATCTGCTGGAAATTCTTATTATTCTCTTTATTTTTTGCTGCCTATTTTCACCAGTTTCTTGAAAAGTGTTCTGTCGCAAAATCCCCCTTTTTTGGGCAAGCCATCACATATTGTTGTACGCTATTCTTATATTCTACTAATTCCATGCTGTCACCCCAGTGGTTACACACTACAAAGGTATACTAGAACAATTGACTGACAAGACGTTTAAGAAGTACAGTGTTATTACTTTTAGAAGATGCATAGAATATGGTTTAACCAAGGACTATTTTCAAATAGTCTTTGGTTTAACTTTAGTTCAGGTCTAACTCTCTTGTCCATAAAGATCACCACAAAATAATTAGTTACTGTACTGAATGACAGAGCATTGTTTATTAAAGTGAATTATTATAAGAATTGACATAAACAGACACTTTTAGGGGCAGTCAGGAGCAAAAATGTCTGACAGGGCATAAACTGAGTACTGTGTCACTACTTTCCATATATTGAACCCGAGGGGTGCTGGATTGAGATAGGGACTATTTTAGCAAGGGAGTCACAGGCCTATCTCAGCTTATCTCCTCCCCACCCAGTCTGTGTAGGCAACTAATCTACTATTTCCTATTTCAATACTTTGGAATGAGAGAGGCATACTCAGCACAACCTGCAAACTTAATATTTTGTTCGAGTGAAGGTTTCAAATACTTTTGTTTGTGTCTGAAAAAGAACTTGAGTGTTCATATTGAATCAGTAGTCCATTTTGTTGTCTATTTAGCTATCAAATTTTGAAAGTGTCCTTAGGATATTTCAGTGTCTGCATTGTCTTCAGTTTTCACTCATCTGTTGTCAAAGATTGAGCTTCTTGCATTACAAGTTTCATTTGAATTTCACCAGAACATTAGGAGTACATGGTAGCCCCAACAAACTGCACAGAGATAAATAAAAATGAACAAATATAAGAATACAGTAAGAGGAATAAATATTCAAAATAATGACAATGTCATGAAATCCTATGACAATACTATAAATTGAGTATATCAATGAAAGGCTGGCAATAGCAGAGTCCATTTTGTGCATTTGCTTTATGAGAAAACAAGTATTTAAAAAGAAAAATTTGTATACAGGGTGTCCAAATAAACATTGTGCATGGGAATAGAGCTGATTTTCTCAGAAGTTTTTCAGACTAGCTTCTTTAAACCTATATAACTTTAAAAACCATGCCTTTGTTTATCACTGTTGAAAATAAGCAGTTTTTAAGCAGTTTTTCTATCGTTATCAAAATATCTAATATACCCTATAATCTTGATCATAAAAACCACCTCAGCTCCACTTCAATTCCTGATATGGTGAAAAATGACAATAGTCCTCCTGTTAACTTGTTATATTTTATTCACCAGATCAGTAAGTACTTTCATATTTTGTGTTTTTCAAAACTGTAATTGTTTACCATGTCTGGATTTGAATGTGTTCTTATGATCAAGGTAACATGTTCTTATGATCGAGGTAACAGGGTAATGAATCTAGAGTTGTTGCGTGTGATGTGAAATAAGACAACTTTCTGTTTAATTGTAACTTAAAGGGGCAATTCATGATCCACTTTTCACCCTCAAGGTCACCACTATCAAAACTGAGTTTTTTAGCTTATAAGAATCGTCAACTGGTATATGTTATGATCCCCAAACTATTCTTTCATATGTGCTTGCATTTTTGAGAAAAGTGAGAAAA
>JXSR01S030325.1:22872-43250 GCA_000969725.1 Ophiothrix spiculata | reverse complement strand
CCAAACAGCAGGCACAGAGTAAGCCATCTTGTATATACTACATTAATAACATTAAAAAAGTGGGGTTTGTACAAATGTTTCCCTGATTTCATTTCCCTGCCTCTGCGCTGTGTGTATAGTTGTTTTTCAGTCCCTGCTCCCTTCTTAAAGGTCTTCTCCGGGTACTCGGTCATCTACGTTTAAATTGAATGATGAAAGATCTTGAACCAATGGGAAATAAGCTTCATTACAAGAGGTGTTCAACAATTTTGTAGTCTGTAGTAGGAGGAGAAAATTTGTATGTAATGTAGTTCAACTTAATTGACGAGTGTTTTAAAAGTTTCAAGTTAATATCTGTTTTTGTTTTTAATGGGATTATTATCAAGGTTAGAATTAAAAATCAATATTGTTTTGAAGTGACCATTTTGATTCGATAAACTCTCATCCATCTCCTCCTTCACTTTTTTGAAAGCTACACCCCAATTCTTTTCTTGCTTATTATAAGAATAATTTTTCTCATATGTTGAAACCTGTTGTTTGTTAAAATTTTTGGGTGTAGCACCTTAGAGAAAGATTTCAAGGTTAGTGCATGTCGAGTTTTTTTGTTTCTTCAATTTTCAATGTAAAAATCAACTCTTGGTTTCAGAAACCTCTTACAGTCAAGATTTAATGTTTTACAAAATAAATATGACAGCACATATTTACTTGAAACTTTCCAACTGTTCATTAATCCAGCAATTCTACATAACACATTAATGAAAACTGTATAGCTCATCTCCTTCAAGCTGCCTCAGGCCATAGATTCCTATACCCTTGTGGAAGCTTTCTTGGGTTATCCTTGGCTAATGAGCCTAAAGAATTCTTTCTTCCTAACCTGTGTAACCCTTTCTGATGTATTATTGTGTATTACTCATACAACTGCAAACAACGTCTTTTTCTGTTCCATGGGCAGAAGAATGCCAGCCTTTTTGAAAAGTCTCTAAGACAAGGGTTTTCTGTTTTGAAATTTTTGCTTTCTAATATTCATAACAGTTAGTGTTCAATATTTTGATAGTTTTACAACGTATGTTGATACATTTTGACACAAAATGATAAGGCAAAGCAAACTTATTTTAAGCCCCATGAGAGAAATCATTTTAAGGTATGTTCTTCAATCATTCCAGATGTGAGAGATGCCATGACCAAAGCACTGTACGGGCGACTTTTCAGTTGGATTGTGAACAAAATCAATCAGCAGCTAGCCCCAGAAGAAACCATTGCTGCGACAGAGGCAACCGAAATAGGTAGGTTGGTCCATTGGGTGTATTTGTGGATTCCACCCCAAGATCTTGGAAACCAATTGATGAAACACCAAGTGTGTGGTACTAGTGTGGATAGCTATGACCCTCCAGAGTCCATTGGTACCAAAATCAGATACCTTACCCCAACCCAAAATTGGATACCTTTGCTCATATGACTGTAACTTCTGACAACATTGGTCAGTTTCAGCAAATTAAAATTCTCTTAAAAGCTGATTTAATTTTTCTATTTAGTAGGTATAGTTAAAATTGATAAACGTGAACAGATTTCCTGTAAAGAATTCCTCTGTTGATTACACTTTATTTTGAATCACCCTGTAAAGGCTATTCAGGGATGTTTCGGGGTAAAATTGTACAAAACCATACAAAGCGTAAGTCCAAATATGTCACAATTAATTATTGCAAATTGCTTCAGTCAATGTCTAAACACAGAATACATAGGCCGCTTGAGTTCCTCAATAGCACGAAGCCATTACCCTTGCATGTGACACCCGAGGTTGCTGGTTTGCGACCCAGGTCTGTCACGCATGCTGGGCACAATTTTTTCTTCCTACTCCACTCATGTGACGTGTTTGTATGCTAAAACAATGGGAACTGTCAGGGTTATTGCTAAGCATCATCTTTCTTACGTGAAACCAAGTGGATGATAAGATAAAGCTACAAAATCTTGTATTTCTCTAGGTATTCTGGACATCTTTGGTTTTGAGCATCTTCAAACCAATAGTTTTGAGCAGATGTGTATCAATTTGGCAAATGAGCAGCTACAGTATTTCTTCAACCAGGTAAGCCATACCAAGAGAACAGTTTCCTTAATTAAATTTGGTTTATTTAATTTTAAGTTATTTTGTATATTTTTGTCTAGCCTGAACTGTAGTTAAGAAAAGACTAAGTATGTTGTAATATCTAGTTGAATCACCAACTTGCCTGACATTGTGTTTGCCAACTTTGTCAGAGAATATCTGCACATTGCTATCATCCGCATGTTTAAGGATTAGATTTCATTTCATCCCCAAGGTCACCTCTATCAAAATCGAGTTTTTTGGCTAAAAAGAAGTTTAGAACCCTTGACTTGTATATGTTGCGAACCAAAACCATGCATTCAAATGTGCTTGCATTTTTGTGAAAAGTGAGAAAACGTGTCAATTTCTAATTAGTGTCGGGCCTTGACAGTAATTACAACACAGTAGCCTACGGGGATATTTAAGATGCTGAAAAGCTTGTAACTTGAAAACTAATGGTCGGAATCAAGTGAAAACTTTTATGATGAACTCTTCTTTTTATTTAGCTAGAAAAAAGGTTTCCACATCAGAATCATGAATTGAACCTTTAAGTGCTGCTTGTTGCTTTGATGGCAGTGGTAAAAATAAATGTTCAAGCTATTGAATTTTGCCAATTTTTTGTATATTGCATCTTGCTAAAGTTGTGAAGGAAAATGCATTTCCAGGAAAATAGAGTATGCTTTACAGTACTGTATATATAGCCAATGATCTTGTTTTTTCTGCAGCACATTTTCCTTTTAGAGCAAGAAGAATACAAAGCAGAAGGCGTAGATTGGACATATGTGGCGTTTGTCAACAATCAAGCTCTTTTGGTAAGCTAAAATTATTTGTAGAATAATTGATTTCAAGATGGGTGCAGATCAAAGTGGTCAACAACACTTACAATTCTCTTCTGAAAACATAACTTCATAAATGACGACACATACAGCAAGATTCAGGAGAGGGCCAATTGAACCTAAATTTGGATTTTTGGAGCTGTGAACAGTAAAAGAATCACCACAATATTGGGTGTAAAATGTGTTGTTGACTAATTTAAACTGAATTTTGGTGTTATGTTAATATAGAACTTTCAACAAAAATGTGTCCCTATATCTTAGTAGGCTCTCCTGAGATTTTATTTGATCCAAAAAAAGACAATATCAAGTCATGTTTACACCTACTACAGTCTATGTCAGCAAACTCCCTTGACAATGTTAACAAGAGTGAAAAGAATGCAGAGCCTTTTAAAAGGAAATCCATCTGCCACATCTATTAAAATGCCATTTTGGATTGAAATACTCTCCCATCAAACAAATAATAATAAATAATAATTATTATCCCTCTTATATCGTGCTTTTTCTGATTGAACATCAAAGCGCTTATGACAATTATTACATTACCAATAGAATACGGTTAGCTGCCTTTTACAATGTCCTTGGTATCGATATACCATTAGACGGTGCTACTCAACTATATTCCTAGTAATTACCCATATAACTCTTGGGTCGACGAAGCAATGGAGAATAAATGCCTTGCCCACAGCATAACTTGTTGGCGCTGACGGGGCTTGAACTCATGACCTACTGATTATGAATACTGCTCTGTTCCGCTAGACCACACGAGCTCCCATATATGGATTACCCAGTAAGCATACCTTTAAGCAAAATGTCAAGCATTGTCTTGCCAGCACATCTCTCGTCAGAAGTTGTCAGATTTCACTGTGTAATTGTTTGGCTCTCATTCATTTGTTTTTCATCTGTTTTTCAAATTTTCTCCCTGGACTCCATTGGAAATGAGCTTGCTTCTGTTTTATTAGAATTGCAGCAGGCATCACATGACTAATTCTGCCTATTATGTCCATCAGTTCATAAATCCAAAATCAGTAGTTTGTATAATTTGGAATATTTTAACCTAATACTTTTTCTGAAACCCACAAGTAATCTATATACGCATACACTTTTATCAAAAAGAAATTTTTGAAAAACTCCATTTATCTTTAAGTTATACCTGTCAGAAGCAAGCTTTCTCATGGACATTTTTTTTTGCAATGCATGTTTTAACTGGCTTACAATTTATTCTTGTTTTCCATCAACTATTTTCAGAATTTATTCATGACTAAACCCATCGGCATCTTTGCACTTTTGGACGAGGAGAGCCTTTTCCCAACAGTAAGTGATGTTTCATTTTTTAGTAATTGAATATAATAAGGTTCTTTTCATCAATATCATTAGTCAGTTGAGAGCTGCAGGACATCAGAAAAGAAACTACAAACATGTTACTTCCTTTACTACTACTGTGGATACTCTGGATAATATTATGGGATGTTGTTAGCCAAGTTTGTTTTCAAGGTCACCTAGATTTGTTAATCTAGGTGACCTTTAACATCAAAGTCAACAGTCACCTAGTTTTGTTCAGTATATTTTATCAATCTATCTCTGGAAGTTGAATAATTATACCACCCTGCACTTGGCAGATATTGATTTTTGATGATTTTTTCCAAATATTTTCAAAATTGACAAGGAAGTGACCCTTAATGACCTCTGAATTATTTTAAATGACCGGCTTTTGTGTGCTGACCAAAGACAATGCCTGTGCCAAAACCCTATCGCAATTGCTCATTTTCTGTTGGAGTTGAAACGTTTTAAAGCAAAATTGCATAATTGACCCCTGTGACCCCCGCATAACCTTTTGACCACAAAGGGTCATAAATGATACATATAAATGGAAGATGATGATTTTTGTTGTATCAAAGTCTGATGACAATAGCTCAAAGCATCTTGGAGTTACGGTCAATTGAACTGTTGCCAGAAAGAAGAAGAAGAACCGTAGAGATCCAGCTGTGTAATTAAGGCAATTGTTTAGTGTCCAAAAATGCAAAATACAGCAGCACCAATTACCATGAAAATATAGTTACCATTTTGACACTTATTATTCAAAAATTGAGGCCTCGGTCGCAAATCAACATACAGAGCCAAAAAGTGCATCAAATGTTTTGGCAATTGATATGCAGGTATATTAATGACCGAAACAGTGTATGTTAGTCATAAGTTGGGCTCTCTACATTGATGTGTGATTGAGCCTAAGCTTTGTAATATCTTACTTTTAATTTGAGATGACCATTTATTTTCCTTCAGGGATCAGATCACTCTTTTGTAGAGAAAATGAATCGCAACTTCCAAGGAAATCATCACTACATCAAAGCCAAAGTGTCTACTAGTAACAACTTCAGCATTGATCACTACGCAGGCAGGGTAAGAGAAGGAAATACATAGTTTGTGTGATCTTTTATATTTGAATGCACAACTGTAAATCTTGTGTAAAATCTTTGTTTTGCAGAAAAATGAACTTTTATGAAAACCATTTGAGTGTCAAATTTTGGACTAATTAAAGATTGTGCAATGTTTTGATGAACCAAAAAGAAGTTAATTTGTATTGTCAGAAAATAGCCTTCGGTAAAGGACAAAGACAACATCAATTTTCTTGAAAACATTGATGTAACAGAGCTTACTTTCTGCTCCCTGGTCACAAGACGGAAGACTCCCCATGTATTAAGTATTGAAAGTGTACTCATTCCCATCAGTGTATATTAGTTGCTAAAACAGTCTTAGAAATATCTCATGATATGGAGATGGCTCAAGTTTGTCAATGTTGTCTTGATTGGAGGTATACATCTTTAGGCCCAATAGGTAATCATGGCATTTGATGACACTTTATCCTTGTCCTCAGTATATCTAAATTTAGCATCATATTTATTAAACCTTTGTGATATGTGAAATGCGAGACTTTCAAATATGTAGCCCAGGTGTGGTTTATGCCCTTGAGCTAGCCCTTCTGAGACATATTTGCACTAATTCCTTTTTGAACACAAAGCCATTTCATCACACTAGTGCTGTAAAAGTTCTCCAGTGGAACCAATAGTAACTGTAAATAAGAATTGTAGTCGGAACTTTTACAAAAATGATGGTCGTAGTGAATTCTCATAAATATTAATAACCCAAGTAATAGCATGATCCAATCTAATAAGATTATTTCTAGTTTTTCACAAACAGCTGCGGTCATTATTATCAGGTATTATATCATGATTAGAATGATTTGAGCCATGCAATAGTTTGTACTATTGCACGGCATGAAACAAACCTGTGTGATATCATGATATAAAACAAATATTGAATGCCTATGCACGTGCAATAGTACAAAATATATCATTCGGTCAAATTTGGACTGATCCATTTCACTCAGCTACGCCTCGTGAAATAGAAAAGTCAAAATTTGACCTCATGCTATATTTTGTACTATTGCACTCTCAGGCATTCAATATTTGTATAACAATGTCTTCTGATAATGACCTACATGTACACCATGCTCGCAATAATAGTGCAAATGCTTTAAATACAACAATATGTGTACGCATTTGATGCAATGATATATCACGGAGGTCACAGAAGCAATGCCTGGACTGATCGATATTTTCAGCAGACGGCAGAGTAGCAAACTAATCAGGATCTATGTTACCTCAGAAAAGTACCAAAGTGACTCAAAACATACACTTGTGATTTGAAATAATGACCTAAACACATAATATGCAGTTATTATTGTGTAATTGTATAAATGTGATGAAATGGCTAGCACTTCATAACTTGTGATAAAGTCATAATAACAATGTTGATTATCATTATTTTTCTTCATAAATTGTTCAAACAAGGGTTTGATGTTGTTGTTATTTGATGTGATATAGGTCCAATATTCAGCCGATGACTTCCTTGAGAAGAACCGAGACAACCTTCCCAATACGGTGACACAGATGTTTTCATCAAGTACCAATGATTTACTGGCAACAATATTTAGGGGTAAGTCCAAGAATAGACTTATGAGCATTTTTAACCTATCATTAACATCTGGCATTGTTCCAAATAACCTTAAAAAAGCGAAGGTTGTTCCCATATATAAGAAGTCAGATTCTGATGTTTTCTCAAACTATCGCCCTGTTTCACTCCTTCCATGCTTCTCTAAGATCCTTGAAAGACTTGTCTTTAATAAATGTGTCGACTATATTAATAATCACGGAATCCTTAATGATAAACAGTTTGGCTTTCGCCCCAAACATTCCACATACATGGCTATCGAACAACTTGTAGACAAAGTCAATACTGCCGTTGAAAAAGATGAGACAACACTTGGAATATTTCTAGATCTTTCCAAAGCTTTCGACACTATTGACCATGACATACTTCTTTATAAGTTAGAACATTATGGATTCCGGGGATTAGCATTAAACTGGTTTAAAAGTTACTTAGATAACAGAACACAGTTTGTCACTTTCAATGACTGTAATTCCGTCATCCAAAATATTGTGTGTGGTGTTCCTCAGGGTTCCATTCTGGGACCATTACTATTTATTTTATATGTTAATGATATCATATATACCTCGGATATACTTGAATTCATACTCTTTGCTGACGACACAACTATTACTTATTCGGATAAAAATATCAATAGCAAAATCAATGTAATTAATAAAGAACTTGAGGAAGTCAGCAATTGGTTCAGAGCCAATAAATTATCAGTGAATGCCACAAAAACCAATTTTATGATTTTGGGCACACCGCACATGACATCATATAAAGAACACAAAGATTTAAAGGTTGTTCTGGATAATACAGTCCTTGAAAGAGTTCAATCCACAAAATTTCTAGGAATACTTGTTGATGAATGTTTAACATGGAAACCCCATATCGATTGCATATCAAAAACAGTGTCTAGGAATATAGGTATCATGAATAAGCTAAAACACTTCATCCCAGCTAGAATATTACATACCCTTTATTGTACTTTGATTTTGCCATATTTATCTTATGGTATCCTAATATGGGGAAACACATATAAATCACATCTAGACAAATTGATAAAAATCCAAAAATGGGCAATAAGGACAATCTCAAACAGCCATTTCAGAGCTCATACGGCACCTTTATTTGCAAACCTCAATCTGCTTACTGTCACTGATATGTATACACTCGAATTAGGGGAATTTATGTATAGATTTTCAATCAATGATTTACCAACAGCATTCAATAACTATTTTACTAAACGATCGGAAGTTCATGATTACCCAACAAGATATGCCAATAACCTGAATGTTACAAATAACAAAAAATGCTTTGCTGATCGTAGCATCCGATCATCCGGTCCAATTATGTGGAACTCTCTTCCTAAATTAATTAAAGATTCTAAAACTGCAAAGCACTTCCGCAACCAACTCAAAAAATCTCTTATCAATAAATATGATTGAAACATTATTTTCACTTGCATCTTTTTGGTCGGCATCCTTAGTGTATTGTCTTGTTAATTACTCATGAGCTTTCTTTTCCTGTAACAATATTCTTCTTTAAAGGGGTAGACTAATTTCTGGCCTTATTGGCCTTCTGGTCTACTCCTCCGTAAGACTCTTTTTTGTAAAATTATGTACTACAAAGATATTTTATATTGTATGTCTTATGGGAAATAAAACCTTGAACCTTGAACCTTGAACCTAGACTAAAATATAATGGCTACTGAAGTCTCTATCAGAGCATCTCGTTTCAAATAAAATGAAACGTGACAAATTGGAAAAATAGGTTCTGTTTTTAGGTCATGTAAAAGATTCAGAAAAGACCTTATTATGTTAGCGTGATAGTTTGCAGGGTTTTTAGGGCAGCAAAAAAATAATGTGCCTTGGATGTACATAGTATACAAACGAGATGATTTTAAATTACTTAATCTTCCCTTCTAGAGCATTTAAGAACTCTTCTTTTAAGATGGATAATGAATATTGTATAAATGATTTTCAGCATATTTCAATAAAACTTGAATTATCAGACAACCTCTCATGGACTGATGTCCCTTTTTGTGTAAGTGTCACTTTATTTCATGTGGCAATGTTCAATTAAGAGAAAAACAAAGTGGCAATAGCTTCATAGTATGGTATTATCATATTGAATAGATCTATGCACATGCCAAATTACCAGTCTTGTCAACAGTAATCAAAATGAAGCATCACAAGCAATTAAAGCAATACTATAAGATTTTGATCAGAAATGGTTTATAGTAAAAACAGCATAAAATGGAGGAATGTGACTATCTAAAAGCGTTTTCCAGTGTATTTTGTGAAAAATGTGTTTTCCCACAAAGAAATGGATAAAAAACACATGAATGCTTTCCTATACTAATGCATGTGGAATTAAATTCGGGATCCCAAATTTAATTCAACAAATGGCCATAACAGAAAAAGTAAGCATCTTTGAGCCAAATCGTTCGGAAGGTATTCATATCTACCAAAAACAAACCCAATAAGCTCAAAAAATCAAACGTCATGGGTGACAGGGGGCGCTTCATTTTTAACACTTTATAGTATTGCTTTAAGTAATCTTTATGGTGATTAAGGTAGGAAAAGTTAGTATTCAATCAGTCAGTATAGTGTGACCAAGTTATATTGCTATAAAAAATAATACCTAGGCATTTCAAACAGGCAATATTTACACCATCAAATTATGTCTATGGAGAGAATGTTTTCAAATTATCTCTGTAAATTCTGGTTGGTGGCAATGTTGGGGAAACATGGTGTGTAAATTTTTGGACAATTTGACAAAATTTCTTTTTGATGTTGCTTTGTATTTACTCAACCTAGAGAGGTGGTTGAACCACCATTTTGTTTCTATAGAAATTTCACTCCACTGGCTCCCTCTCAAGGAACGCATTGATTTCAAGATTCTTGTCATAGTTTACAAATCTGTTCATTCACAAACTCCAGACTATATCTCCAGCACGCTTGAACTAAAGATTCCACAACGTCGCCTTCGCTCTACATCAACATATCCAAAGTTCATTGAACATAGAACAGTTACTTCATTCGCTGACAGATCATTCTCATGTTATGCTTCAAAGCTATGGAACACACTACCTGATTTCATCAAGGGATGCAAGACTATTGAAACTTTTAAAAAACAACTGAAAACTTTCTGTTCACAGTTGCTTACAATAATTAACTTTTTGTGTGTATTTTTGCCTTTGTAGCGCCTTAGTACAATTTGTTTGGTTTAGGCGCTTTATTAATGTGTCTGATTGATTGATTGATTGATTGAAATTTTGTCATCTTTAATTTCAACTCCATGAAAATGTTTCAAATTTAACAATTTTATAAATCAGCCTATCATGGGATATTACATGATGTGAATGATTTATGTGAGATTGCACCTTGTTCAATCCAATATGTTACTGTATTTTCAGGCACCATAACCAGGACGGGGACTTTAGCTTTACAGTTACGGACAAGTAATAAAGATAAGAAGCGCAAGTCTGTGAAGAAGGTAGGATGGCAGATCACACTAAAGGCTTTGTTTAGGTTTCATTTGTAGTTATGTTAATGTTGAAACAAAATGTCATTTAGTTTAACCAACTTTGCAAGAACCTATTATCTCCCTTCACTTAAGGTTTTAGAGTAACTGTTGTTGCAGCAGATGACCATGACCAACAGTTTGCAAGTTTGAGTTGTCGTAATGTACCATGACACATTTGCATATTGCCGTGATGAGTTGAATTTATTCCTATAGACCACTTTCGTATGTCCCATAATGCATCTTGAAAGTACCGCAAAACTGCGCATTCAAGTTGTGAGCAATGCGCAGAACTTCTAATATGGTAGACTGAGCAAGATTACGTCACAAGGTCCCGTATTTGCAGTACTTTCAAGATGCATTATGGGACACACGAAAGTTGTTTATTCAAAATATTGTGTTGTTGCGACCATCAAGACAGGGTCATCGATATATCAGCTAGTCATGTTTGCTGCAAAATTTTCCAGATGCGACAAGTTCAAGTTTGCGCACTTAAAATTTTTGACATCACATTGGTCATATGACCACCAAGACAGACACTCAGAAACCAGCTTTAGCCAATAAAAATGTTTATTTTGATAGTGCATGTTGTGTGGGGTGTAGGGGTGTGTGTGGGTTCCAATTTGGTTTTGTAATTTTTTTGGTTTTATCTCACCAACCATATGGCATACAGTCATGATCTTTGATAAGTGGTTGGGGCTTGGGCCAAAGTTTTCCTTGCCATGATTTGAGTTTAAAATATTCTATTTGAACTTAATTGGTATAAAATATGCGAAAATTAAATGCTTAGATTAATTTGCTTATCTTCTCATACCGTAAGCCCAACCGTATTATTAGTAAGTGGGTGGCCCTTGGCCTTAATTAGTGCAACCTGTGATTCAAGCAGACAATATTCAAATTAAGTATCTGATTAGCTTAATTTATGCTAAATTTGGTTTTGTTGGCATATCTTCTGGACCAAACAACCTACCTTTATGATATTTAGTGATGATTAAATCCTGGTCACATTGTAGCTATTATGATAAAGCCCCGGTCAGTCACACTATGGCAATAACAACAAAGCCCTGGTCCCACTGGGGATACATGGGTGCCAGGATGGGATTGTGAATTGTGAGAGCATGTGTTTCTTTGTATTATTAATCAACTTTTTCATTTGTTTTGAAGAGGGGTGTTGGTTGTGAGACCTGTTTTTCTTTGTATTACTAATCAACTTTTTCATTTGCTTTGTAGAGGGGTGTTGGTAATAGAGACACAACCCGCAAGTTGACACAAGGTGCTCAGTTTAAGGTGAGAATTAAAAAAGATCCACTGATCCAAATTCCATTACCTTCCTAAACAGAAGTAAAATGTATCCACTGATCCCAATTCCTTTACCTTCCTAAACCGAAATAAAAAGGATCCACTAATACCAAATCCGTTACCTTCCTAAAGAGAAGTAAAAAGGATCCACTGATCCCAATTCCATTACCTTCCTATACAGAAGTAAAAAGGATCCACTGATCCCAATTCCATTACCTTCCTAAAGAGAAGTAAAAAGGATCCACTGATCCCAATTCCATTACCTTCCTAAAGAGAAGTAAAAAGGATCCACTGATCCCAATTCCATTACCTTCCTAAACAGAAGTAAAAAGGATCCACTGATCCCAATTCCATTAACTTCCTAAAGAGAAGTAAAAAGGATCCACTGATCCCAATTCCATTACCTTCCTAAACAGAAATAAAAAGATCCACTGATCCCAATTCTATTACCTTCCCAAACAGAAATAAAAAGGATCCACTGATCCCAATTCCATTACCTTCCTATACACAAGAGGTATTTCATGAAATGAATTTAAGTTTGGTTTACTTTATGTTTTATTTTGGAGGGAATATGTTTCTATTTCTATTTGTTTTTGTTTGTGTGTTTGGGGTTTTTTTTTTTGATATATTTAGCCACTGGTTAACCTTTTCCTGCCGTAGAGCATCTGGGGGTCGCCATAGATTACTGTCAGCTCAGGCTTAGCCCCGGACGCCCTAACTAACACTGAAGTATAGCTACACTCACTGCCTCTTACCTTCAAAAACACTATCCCATGCAATGTGTACAGTTCATACAGTTGTATTAAGTCTCTTTTAATTATGTAAAATATTTGTAGAGATAATTTGAATTTACTTTCAAAGTCGGTTTAGCGGTAAAATGCCTTCAGTCTGGCGCAGAAAAATTGGTCAGACTGGAAAAGGCCCTTAAGTGAAATAAAGAAAATGAAAGTGAAGGCCAATCCAGTTGTATAAATAAGAGTATATAATAAACACCAATGCAGAAGTAATGGATTTTAGAGCTTGGTGTCAGTGAAAACAGGTGTAGATTCGTAGACTGCAAGTTCCAGGTTAATACAACCATGTTGAACACATAAATTCGTCGGGTGCATCACATACGGTTCTATCTCACGATATACGTGTTTCGAGAAAAACGCGCTTTAAAATCTTCCATTTCGTAATAAGCTTGAAAAACACTGTTTGTGTTATTCACTACTAGGCAAAAGCTGATATCATTACGAAAACACTATGCAACGTATTTATCGCCGTATTATAAAACCGCGTGATTGTCGTATCGGTGTTTCACATAGGGGTCTATCTTAGATAGAACCTTATGTGATGCAGTTTCACATACGGTTCTATCTTAAGATAGAACCGTATGTGATGTAGTTTTTCTTTAATCGCATAGTGAATTGCATGAGATAGCACCGTATGTGAAAACATTAATTTGAATTTATTGCACATTAATCAAATTTGTTAATTAATATCTCATTAATTGGGTAGAAACCACATCTGAAATTTCGTAATCATGAAGAGTTCAAGGTCAAAGTATTAATTCCCAATTTTCTCAAAAATGTCAAAAATACGAGATAGAACCGCATGTGATGTAGCCGATGAATTTGAATTCATTAACCCAGGAACATTTTGGAGCTAATTTGAAATTACATTGCAAAAGTTTGATTTATTTGTGATGTTACTACAGATTGTCAAGACAAAAAATAAATATTTTGATAAATTCTTGGTAATTTTGTAGTAATAGGCAATGTTTAATTAATATAGAAAAGACACAGTACAATATAAATCAGACTTTAATATTGGAGCTATTTTCACAGATCCAGATCAAACTGGCAATCAAGGAGACGTGTCATTGTTAGTTTTAACTTTAAAATATCCTGCATTCATAATTCAAATTTTAACCTTAAAATGCATTTCATTCTTACAGAACTCATTAGGTGTTTTACTTGAATTACTGAACCTATCTAATCCCCACTTTGTACGCTGCATTAAACCAAACACGACTAAAACGGCCAAAGTTTTCGAAGACAAGTATGTGAATGCGCAGGTAAGATAATGCTAGAATTACTGAACCTATCCAATCCCCACTTTGTACGCTGCATTATTTCAATTATCACAATTGAAATAGTGCTTTTAAGGAAGTATATCAATACTCACATAAGATTATACGAAGACCTAAGAAATACATGTTTGTTTGCGGTAACTTATTTTCATTTTTCACTTGTTTGACCTTTTTTAGTTCAGCATACACTTCCCAAGGTTGAAGGAAAGGTGATGATTGACTGGCTGGTAAATAGGCCTGGAGAGAGCATAAAAGGAGGAATGTGTGATGATCATTGATCTTATTAGCAATCTTTACATGGTCATCATCATCATCTACACCTGAGAAGGGAATGCTGATATCAGATTAATATTTACCAATTATGACTTTAACTTGTTGATGCCACGTTCTAGGGTCTGTAACAATAACAGGTGTAAAATATGCTAATTGAGCCTGTAATTTGCATAATTAATGCAAAAATTCAACATTTTGATGATTTAAATTGCAGCTGAGATACACAGGTATGCTGGAAACGACCAGAATACGGAGGATGGGATATGCTCTCAGACCAAAGTTTGCTGACTTCGTAAACAGGTATTTGTCACGGTAACCTTTGTAAGTACTAATGATATGAAGTCTGTCCTCAGTTAAAATTATACACAGACTTCCAAACCTGCCACATTTTATTATGTAAACATTGGAACAGCTAAAAACAAATAACAAAACAAAACAAAGCAGGGTTTTTTATTTTCAAATTGAGAGTAACCAAATATTAAATAAGAATAAATGTCGCTGCTTATAATCAAAGTGCTTTACATTTATTTCGTTACCACTAGAATACAGCCAGCTGCCTATTCAAGCGCTCAATGGTCATATTCCTAGTAACTCCCCATATAACGCTTGGGTCGACGAGGCAAGTGTGATAAAGTCATCTGCCCAGGTTCACAACAATCTCTCTTTTATGAGTCCTGTTGATTTCCCCTAGACCACACGTGCCCACATTATCTTTATTTTGGCATTGCACTTACTGTAAAAGTAGTAATTTTCGCCTGTTTTTTATTTTCGCGAATTTTGCGAGCAGACATGAAATTGTGAAAATAAAAATTCACAAAAAGTATCTTTTGTACTAGGTTTCTATTGTAATATGACATGAAAATGGCTAAATTAAATTCTTCCCACGAAAATATTGACTTTTACTGAATTTTGTGACTAATTTTGCAGGTACAGGATATTGGCTGGGAAGAAGATAGCAGAAGACAAGTCCGGGTGTGAGGCAATTCTCAAAGCATGTGCATTATCACAGTTTCAAATAGGGTAGGTAGTCAAGTCAAGTCAAGTAAAACTTTATCTTGGTAAAGGTATCTTGACTGGAACCTCTACCTTTATTAATTTCCAAAGCATAAAAAACAAAGCTGCCGAGCTGGCACTATGCTTGGATGTTAATTCCCCTGATATTTTGATAGGAACTGAATCATGGCTGTCAGATAGCATAAGCAATAGTGAAATTTTTCCATCAAATTATGTTGTGATCCTGAAAGATAGGCCTTGAAACGATCAAGGCAAAGGTTATGGTGGTGTTTTCATATGCATGAGAAATGACATCTTCATGTCATATCGTGCTGATTTAGATAGTGATTGTGAGATCCTTTGGGCTCAGTTAGAACTTGTTGGCTCAAAAAGAATTCTCATTGGGGTCTTTTATAGGCCACCCAGTTCTTGGAGTGAGATCCTTGACCAACTCCAGTGTTCTCTTTCTGAGATTGATGTTAGGAAAGATGAAAATATTAGGTTAGGAGGGGACTTTAACCTTTCCCATATCGATTGGGAAAACATGTCCACCCTCAAAAATTGTCCCTTTCCAGTCCTATGGTGTCAGTTGCTTGAAATAGCTAACGACTATTTGGACCAGGTAGTTAGAGAACCTACCTGCAAATCTAACATTTTAGATTTGTTCCTAACATCAAATCCCAGTCTTGTTGAAAAAGTGAGGATTATTCCTGGGCTTAGTGATCACGATGGAATTCCTCTGATCACTATTAACACCCATCAAAAACAAACTAAATTCCAAACCTAGGAAGGTATTTATTTACCACAAAGCAGATATGACAGCCGTCAAAAAGATCTTTCTGAAATCAGCCGTGATTTTCTTGATATGTCATCAGATATGGTCACAGTAGACAAGCTTTGGGATGATTTCGGTACTAGGGTTTAGAGCACGATGGATAAAAACATCCCTATAGTAAGACCGTTAGTCCTCACAAGAAACCGCCCTGGTTCAGTAACAACTTATCTCGTATTTTTAGAAAAAAGAAACGTGCTTTTGACAGAGCTAAAAAATCAAATAGCACTGAAGACTGGGAGACTTTTCGGACACTTCGTAAACAGCTCAATCGTCAGTCAAGACGATCTTATCGCAGGTATGTCAGAGATACATGCTCTGCGTCGATGAAGAAGTTCTACTCCTTCAAAGAGGTTCTACTCCTTCATCAAGAGTCTTAAAAAGGACTCTTTTCGCATTCCCTCCTTGAGAGGTGATGGAGAAATCATCTCTGAGAATGTCAAAAAGGCTGACATCTTAAACCAGCAATTTGAGTCGGTTTTTTCCCAGGAGAGTACTGATGATCTACCACACATACCTGGCCCTAAGTTTGCTCGTATACCTGACATCCACTTCGATACCCATGGCATCGAACAGCTACTGACTGACCTTGACCCTAACAAAGCGACGAGATCTGACGGCTTTCCTGCACGTATCCTGAAGATGGGGGCAATGGAGTTTGTGCCAGCCCTGGCAACCATCTTCAGGAAATCTCTTGAGACTGGACAGTTACCTGAAGATTGGAGAAACGCGAACATATCAAGAAAGGAGATAGCACGTTACCTTCCAACTATAGACCGGTATCACTAACGTCTATTTGTTGCAAGGTGATGGAACATGTCATTCGTTCTAATGTCATGGACCATCTAGACAAATATGAGATACTGACCGACAAACAACACAGCTTTTGCCATAATCGATCATGCGAATCTCAACTCATCCTGACAACCAATGACTTTGCCAAATCCCTCGACAAGGGCGACCAGACAGACTCTATCATAATGGATTTCAGCAAGGCCTTTGATGTGGTAGCGCATCAGAGGCTCTTGCTGAAACTCGACCGTTATGGTATCCAAGGACCGACCTATATGTGGATTTCTAACTTCCTGACGCGAAGAATGCAGAGGGTAGTTCTTGGAGGTGATAGCTCAGACTGGGTCCGTGTCCAATAAGGCGTTCCGCAGGGCACGGTACTCGGTCTGCTACTCTTTCTCATATATATTAATGACATTGCAGACCAGATCACCTCCACTGTGCGTCTGTTTGCTGATGACTACATTATAAATCGTACCATCAGCACAGACGCAGACGCCGACATACTCCAAAAAGACCTTGACCGAGCTGGGAGTAACGATGGTGTATGCGGTATGCGATTCAACACAGACAAGTGCTACCAGGAGGAGGATATCCCGGCACAAGTTATTCCAGAAAGCCCACGACGGTCACCTATCCATCCCTGTCCAAACCCTGCTGCACCCGGTCACACGCCCAACTAGATTTACTCACAGTAAAGCGTTAATACTCCTTCAAGGACATTTATAAATACTAATTTCTTCTGCAAGCAGTCAAAGACTGGAATGCCCTACCAGAGACAATTATTCAAATATCTGACCCCGCGCTTTTTCAAGACCCAGATAAAGGAACTGTATAAACAAATAAGAACTTTTAAGCACACACACACGCACCGATTCGTTTTTCCCCACCTGGGGTGTTGAATCGTACCCGAACCAGAACCAGAACCTACTTTCAGGATATTTGGTTGGCGTGGAAAAAGGAAAAAACTACTAGACATTTCCAGAGGATGTATGCCTAGCTGATCGGAGCCTGTAAAAGGTACCCCTGAGACTTTTTGCCAGAGGCTAGAAGTTTCCCTGTTTGAACAACCTCGAAAAATCTCCATTGAGAGGCTCCAAAGACTTATTGGCCTGCAAACTGTACAGATTGCACCGCCTTGTCCAGCCCTACTAGGGTTTATTATTAGGACACCACTTCTTTCAGTTTCTTTATCAACCAAGTCCCTTCTAGTTCTGGTGTTAACCATTCAGACTCTTGACAGCCCAGACATCCACAAGTCCTAACAAAGTTCCTGAGGCTCCAGGATCACCAAATCTTTGTTTACCTGGACGACTGGCTCCTCACAGTACCGTCACGACCAGAACTTTGTCTCCACACAGTTTCAAAGACTTGCTAGCTACCCTGAAAGGATTGAAATAATGTTACTTTAACATTCACAAAGTCAAGTGTATTATGAAGGGGAAATGGTGGTATGCCCCTTGGTTATCAGTGCCGTACGAAACGAGGGGGGGGGAGCAATCGCAATTTGAGGAGAAAATCAGGATAATATTTTACTAATTTTTTACTCATCTGAATAAATTATTGTCTCGTTGTTAGTGTCGGTAAATTTATCGTCCCGCTATTGTAAGAGTACTGATTTTAAACTGAAATTGGTAAATGTGACGAAATTTTGTGTGTGCTACGCGCACAATACAAATTCCTCTTGATTTTAGTTTGAACCTCCCATTTTGACAATCCTGGCACTTCTTAAGGATGGTATATTCACTGGGACAAAAGGTGAATAAGGTCTGTTATCAGGACAGTAAACGTGTTTGGCATGCCTTCGTATGGCTCGGTTGATTATTCTAAGGTTAAACCAATGGATATAAAACTGAAGGTTCTACTTCATTAGGCCATGCAAATGTTAACAACTTGATATTTGTGAATTCATTTCCAGGAAAACCAAGATATTCTTGAAGTACTACCATCAAGATGCATTAGAGGAACGTTTACAGAAGATTGGACAGTGTGCTGTGCATATACAAAGGAGTAAGTGAATTTGGTACAAGTTGTATTACAAAAGTTGGAACAGAAAGTTGGATGGTCAATTTGTTGTACCTAAACAAGACAATTTGAACGCAGCTCCTTGGTAAGACCCGAGGCGAGTTTGTAATACGGCATACTCTCTTCAAATTGGTGTAAAATCCATTTGCATTTATCAATTTTCAAAATTTGTTTTTAAATGAAAACAATTGAATTGGTCTATTGAAGAAGTGAATAAGGAAATAATGACATTATAAGTGTTTGTGTACAAAAAAACATAACTAATCTTTTCAACACTTACTGGATGCATATCATTTATTCATAGTGAACCCTTCTAAAAGTGTAGCTGTGCATTTTGCATCATTTACATGCAGATACCAAATGGGGTTATAAAATAGGCACTGTATGGACATAGTGCGTAGGGTTAGGGTTAGTCAGTCTGTATGGAGGAGGTGTGCTAATCCTGTACATACATAATTGGTCATTGTATCCACATATTGTCATCCAGGGGGTGGGGTGTCAATACATACATCGATGGAAGGTATTGGTATGTGCCACCTCAAGACTCTATTGTCAAGGCTCATCTTTCACTCCCCAAAATGCCTATTTTAAGATAAGTTCAGCTCCAAGCTCTTAAAAGTGATTGGCCCTAAATTGTTTTTTCCATAGTTTTCAACCTAATTTATGCAAATTTTCAGTTCTAATAGCCATATTGCAATTAGAAAAAGTTCATTAGACCTCAAGTTCAACAAAATCAATTCCAAAGACCCTATTTTTGACCACAAATCAGTTCCATAAGACATCAAGTTAGAAATCTCTGGCAGCATCATAACAAAAAAATTTAGTACCCCCCCCCCCAATTTTCATGGACTTTTGTGAAACTTGAGCAGGGTAATCATTGAATAGATAGGCTATAAGGATGTTCACGATTTTGCGACATAAGGACCCGTTGGGTTCCATCTGCAGATGACTATGTGGTGTATATATGAAATTTTAAAACTCTTTTGATTAATTTATCATGGGTGCAACATGGAAAACATGGCATACATGCATGCAGAGATAGGAATTTGTATACAATATAAACCCACTTATTGTCTCGCCTGAAATTTTCAGGAAGAGACATACCAGTCGAAGTGCCTGTGCAGTCTCCCGTCGCGGTTTTTGTCAGGAGCAAATCTCGGAAACCATTTGCCATTCACAGGAGCTCATGGAGGAGTCATTTGATATGCATTACTGATCTCCTTATTTGGTGGGGAGGTTTTTGTGCATTGCGCAAAACTGAGTTTTACCTGTTTCTGTATACTTTGATTTGATTAACTATATTTTCATTGGAAACTAATAAAAATTATGGTAAGCTATTATTTTGTCAATATTGGGTAATCATCAAGTGTTCCCTCAATTACTTCCACAGTTGTGCGGGGTTTTCTCGGACGTCAGAAATACAAAAGATGCCAAGAACATGCCCGTCGTGAGGCTGTTGCTGTGGGAACATTCCTATCAGAAGTAGAACAGCATGGGCAAGAGTATCACCAGAAGATAGAAACGCTATGTGAGAAAGACAGGAGGATTAGTCAAAGTAAGGATGAACTGCTGGTTTATGTAATCTAGCTGGTGTGTAAATATAGGAGAATTAGTTAAAGTAAGAACCCTGACCGGCTGCTGAGCTATGTAACCTAGCTGGTGTGTAAATATAGGAGAATTAGTTAA
>JXSR01S030325.1:0-20034 GCA_000969725.1 Ophiothrix spiculata | reverse complement strand
CCCATTATGGGCCCAATCTTGGATTTTAAACATGTTAACAGCCTAATTTGGGGACAAATATATATGTTGTAACTCTCAAAACCACCTTACATCAACTATTTTGAATTTATAGTGTATTTAATGCTGTTTTTAAGTTGTTTTCACCCATTTTTGCACACTAAAACAATTTTGGCAGCCATTTTTGGATATCCGTATTGGTGCTATTGTGAGTTTTAAACATCTTAACATTAAAATTAAGGGCCAAATGATCTTTTTGTAGCCCTAAATTTCATAATTTTACTGTTGATTATTCATGATAATTGGCATTTCAAAGGATATTTTTGTCAATTTCAGTTAAAATATGCTACTTTGGCAGCAATTTTGGTGGCCATGTTGAATTTGAAACATGCATATGATCTTATTTTAAGCCAAATGTGTTTCTTTCAGCTCCAGAAGAAGTTTTCCTATAAAAGAATTTGATATTAAGTGGTTTATGAGTTGTTTTGAATCTATTATAATGAAAATATAGGATTTGGCACCATTTTGAATATCGGGAGTGTATCGAGAAAATAATTTTGTTAACATCCCAAATGTGTTTCAGGACCTTCAAACAAAGCTGAAAAAGTTGGTTTGGTAGAGTCCTGGGTTGCCTAGAACCCCCCCCCCCCCCCCCCCTTCCCTGTAGATACTCGACTATTTGTAGCTTTTGTATTTACACTTCTTCTTTTTGCTTTTTATCAGAACGAAGAAGAGCTGGAAGAAGAGGAAGTTGACTCCGACGATGTGTTGGAAGATGAGTTTGTCAAGACGGCCAAGAAGGGCAAATTTGGCCCCCAAGGAACCAAAGCTGCAACCATTAAATGGTTTAAAAACACACAGTCAGAAAAACTTAGAGAAAGCACGGGGGTATTTGCAGAATGGTTTCATGGCATTATAACCAGGAGGTAATTGGGTTTTTTTTAATCTTTTATGTTTCAGGGCCATAATATAATGTGACATTTAAATTAAGACATTTTCTCTGAACCTGTGAGGTGATTTTGGCCTTGGTCATTTTCAATCTTGGCCATGATACAGTTGGACTATGATCAAACCATACCAAAGCAAATATATGCTTCCATAAATAAATGTTGGGTCAAAATCGTATGAAAGCATACATTTATATGGCAGATTGTCATGTTTGTTGTATTTTACATGTCCTCTACATTTTCCATACGATTCGTCAAAATTGTACACTTCGTTGGTTTGTGCGACACCGCAATTGAAAATTGGAAACTGCATGGGAAAACATACCTAATAAACACATATTGGCAAAATCTCTTTAGCTTTTCACAGGAATATGGGATTTTTTAAATTCAAAATTCTTTAGAAACTTAAATATATGTTTAGGTTACTGATAGAAAAAGAACTTACATTCATGGACACCCTGTATTAAATAACATAAAAGTTATATTGGAATACCACTTGGTTGGAGAACAGTGGCTTTTATAAACTCTATTTGTGGCGCTTCATAGCCAAGTGCCTAATTTTTCTGTTTGTTAATTTCAGATTTTCCTTTTGATACTGGTATTAAAATCAATATAATTTTAATTTGAGGAGCACATGTGTCCTAGTGGATAAGGCACCTGATTCATAATCCATGGGTTGTTAGTTCAAGCCTCACTTGTGTCTGCATGCTGTGTCCTTTGGCAAGGCACTACATCAACATTGCCCACTTGCAATATTTAGTGTGCGCTAACTGGGCTGCAGTCTTCAAATTGCATTGTTATTTGTTGAGGTGTGTTTAATAATTTTTTTTTAAAAATCAAAACATTTATTTCAAAGATAATTAGATAATTGGACAGAACATTGAAAGTTGATATACACCTCCTAATTGTTAAAAGCTTTTATGTATAATGTTTGATGTTATGTTTTTTTTTCAGACAAGCTGAAGACTTACTTAATAGTAAACCAGTGGGCTTCTATCTGATCAGGGTCAGTGAGAGCAGATTTGGATACTCTTTGTCTCTAAGGTAATTATACTCTATAAACTTCAAGTAGCAGCCGATCAATGCTCAAAAACCATATAACCATATTTTACGAATCATAACAATTTACTCAATCTTGCTGAATATTCAATTAAACTTATATTCAAGGTTTGTCCATGTGGTAGCAAAAAAATTAACCCAAAATAATACCAAAGTCATGAACCATTCATGTACAAAATATATTAATATGCAGTAATCTGGTCTTAATCAATTCTAATCAATCATTGCTACAAAACCACCAGTTCACAATGTTGTAGAATACAAGGGATATGCTGTTGGATCTCATAGCAGAGTCTGATTGCTTGTTGCATACTTCAAGGTTTATAGACCTTTTCAAAACACTACTTTCCGCAAATATCCAAAGCTGATTTTACACTTTCCAGCATTTGCTGACAGAAAAACACAATAATCGGAATGTAAAGTTTGCCTCTAGTTAACTGGTTGCATACAAATTCGAACTTGTAATTAAGGTTAGCACTAACGAGTCACTTTTAGTGTGATGCGCTCTGAGTTGACTGGTAATTGTAAGCTTAATTAGACGATTTCAAATTGAAATTTCACTCTTTCTGACAGTGAGAATATGGTACCCCCAGCCAAAAGTTTTTTAAAATTAGTGCCTCTAACCCATGTATGGGTCTGAATATAATTATTTTTCACTTTTATTTCACTGCAAATGCGAGAGAATTTTCAGAAAATTTTGTTTACCAAAATGTACATGCTAATGAGCTCGTACGTGATTAGTTGATAAAACAGCCAAATGATCGACTTTCCGAAGATATCCAAATAGATTTTGAAATAGTATACTTGATGTGCATGATGGTGGAAAAACAATCTTGAATCTTGAAAAAAAAAACCAATTGCAAACTCAGATCTATGTGAGGGGCAGGTTGCTCATCAAGATATCATCACATCACACCATGCAGTTAACACACACAACACATGCATCGCATATGTCTAATTGTCTGGATTGAGTACTTTGTTATTTATCAGCCAATGAGGGGTTTTGACCTTTATGATGTATACCCATCCTTTTTCATGTGCATCTGTGAGGTCAAGGTCACAGATCCAGATCTGCAGAGACCATTTGCAGTAAGTGATCTGAGGTTGGCAGTTAACACCATTAATTGTTGTAATAGTCCCCATGAATTCATTAATGGAATATTTCTCTACTGATTTTCATTTCAGGAGTGTGGAACGCAGCAAGCATTTTATGGTAGACCAGTTACCTAATGGCAAATATAATGTTGTGGGTGAGCCCCAGGTGTTCAGGACTCTCAATGACCTTGTCTTGTTCTATCGAAAGGTACGTCAACTCTTTCAGGTTTCTCTTCTTTTTTCAAACAACTGTCTCTTGTTCTATCGAAAGGTACGTCAACTCTTTCAGGTTTCTCTTCTTTTTTCAAACAACTGTATTACTGTGTGGTAATTTGCCTTTCAATACATGATGTTTTCAGGAATAATTGCACTCATTTTGATGCAATTTAATGCCAAAAAATTGTTTTGTGGCACCATGGCTAGTGTTTGAACTAACAATGATATTGCTGTTTCCTTTCATGTGCCTACCCATCCTAGCTGACTGCCTTCTTGATGGTTCACATGCAATCAGGACAGTTTGGAGTATAGGTAAACTAGATCGATTCGGATTGATTTATGCATGCATTAGCATTAGAGACTTGCATGGCATTTTGCATGACTTGATTAACATTTTATTTGAATATATACATGTGTTTTTTTTGTTGGTGAATACATTATATCAGTGTAAGGCCGTAGCAAAATAAATTGGTTGGTTGGGGTGACATAGGTATGGGTAGATAGGTTTTTGATAGAGGTATTTGCTGTACTATGGATGCACACCTAATGACCGGTGCTGACTCAGCTGTCACCACACTGTGTCTGTGCTCTCAGTTTATCTTCGCTTGCTGTTTTGTTTATCATCATTATTTATCTGTACCAGTCTGTTCTTGAAGTCTAACATGGATTATGTGAGTGCTTGAGTGCTACAAACTCCTCAAAAATACATCAAAAGATGGAGTTCAGAGAAATAATTTTGGTGATTGAATTCAACAAACTTCAAGTGATATAAGCTTAACGCTGGAAGTGACTGTGACTGAAGCTTAAAACTCATTTTACCATGGGACTTGTTCACTGGTCTGTACCCTTACCTGATAAGAGTAAAATAACTAGGCTGTCTTACAGTTGTGATAGACTTCTTGAACTTCAATGCAAAGTACTCTACCAAAGCAAACATTTGACCGAGTGTAAATGATTATGATGAGGTACAAATTACAAATGATTATGAGTTTAACTCTTCAATTTGACCATCATTAGTTGCTATCCCAACAATTAACAAATAACACTAGCAATGTAATATCCCCATTTCATCTAAAGTAGGGTATTTTAGACTACCATCGATCTATCTGACAAATGCGCCATCTTTGGTGAATAAGTTTGATGAAGCCGAAATAATTTTTGATCAGAAAAGTGGTGATGGTATAGTTGTCATCACAGAGTTGTTACTGGTTATAACTTGTTTTCAAGGTGTCCTGACAATGGAATTAATAAAGGCAGTTTTGGAGTGGCAGTGTATGTAAAGAATGAGTTTGCCAGCTATCATTATTGACGTAGATGTTTGAATGCATACGGGTAAATGTAATTAATTCGTAGAATTTTGTCAATAAAAAGCGATTTGTTCTGTATACATAAATTTAACAAGCTCTCCTCATCAGGACTTGCTTGAACATCATTTGCTTCAAACCATTGACTCGATCTCTACGCACAAAATACCCTAACATTGCTTGCCATTTTAGGAGATTTTAATCGCATGGACATAAAGTGTATTGTTGGTGACAATGATTTATATCAACTTTATATGTTGACTTTCCTACTTGAGTTGATGCCACCCTTGATTTAGTCATCACAACCCATAAGCTTACATACCGTTATGTCACCTATTGCTTTGAGTGATCATGATTGTACCTTGTGGAACCCCAAGGTTCATGTTAGAATGAAAAAAAAATCAGGTTTCCTGCCTTTTTCTTGATTCTAGAATGAAACTTTTGGTTTATGAGTACGGGATCAGGACTGACTTCAAATCTTGCAGAGTAATAATACTCAAGATAAAATGGACTTGTTTTATAGTATGCTATTCTAAAACTATATCTAGAAATATTGGGGTTATAAACAAAGTTGAACTTTTTATGCCAGAAAGAATGTTGTACTCATTGTATTGTACTCTTGTGTTACCATATATTAACTATGGAATAAATGTTTGGGGAGGTGCTTGTAAAACCAACCTAGATAAAATACTCAAACTCCAAAAATGGGCAGTTCGAACCATCTCCAATAGTCATCATCGAAGTCACTCTGAACCTCTTTTCCTCAAATATGAAATTTTGAATGTATTCGACTCATATAAGCTAGAAACTGGTGTATTCATGTTCAAATATTCAATTGGATTATTGCCCAAGTCATTTGATGGTTTATTTATAAAGAGGTCAGATATTCATGACTACCATACAAGACGGAGTAATGATTTCAATCACACAAGAAACAAAAAGGTATTTGCTGATCAAGCTATCAGAACTGCTGGTCCACTTCTATGGAACTCGCTAGGTGAAGATTTGAAAAATGCAAAATCAGTTAAACATTTTCGAAAACAGATGAAAACTTTTTTAATTTCAGCGTATAATGGTATATGATGCTAATTCTTATCACATTTCTTGCATTAATTATTGTATCGGTCTTGTTGGTATCCTGAAATCCTACTCTTTGTAACTTTTTTAATTATTTTTTTCAAAGGGAATGGTAATGTTCTGGCCTTATTGGCCTTTTAACCATTTCCTCTGTAATTGTCTATCTTTATATCATGTTGTTATTTTCTTGTTATATTGTTATTGATGATTATGGAAAATAAACTTGAACTTGAACTTGAACTTAATAGGAATGTTTTTGAATGGAGCTCATGTGGTCTAGTGGAACAGAGCAGGACTGTGAATCAGTAGGTTGTGAGTTCGAGCCCCGCTACGGCCAACAGGTTATGTCCTTGGGCAAGACATTTAATCCTAATTGCTTCGTCGACCCAAGCTTTATCATGGGTAGTTACTAGGAATATACTCAATAGGCGCCGTATTTGTAAGGCAGCCGTGTAAGTTGGGTATATTCTATTGGTAAAGGAATAAATGCAAAGCGCTTTGATCATTTCTGGAAAAAGCGCTATATAAGCACCGACATTTGTTTTATTTTATTTCCGATAAAGAAGTCTAAAATGCATGTTAAGGCTGCTTAAAAAGTAGTTTCTGATTGTAGCATGTGTTGTGCCATATACTCTTCTTCTTCTTAGCATATCCACATAACATCAAATGTGCAAACATCAATGTTTGACACATTTTTGGTGTAGCTGTTACTTTTTGAAGTGTAACATTAACTTCAAAATATTTTCTTTTGAGAATCCATTCAACTGCAATGCTCATTTTGGTTGTAGATTAGAGCCCACATTTTCATCTTTACTCATCTCATACAAACTTTGGTTAAGAAATAATAAATCATTCATTATAGCATTTTAAACAACACATTCCAGCATAATGATTATTGTGGAACACCCCTCTAGTTTATTATTGAAAATCCCTTATAGTTTTATCAAATATTAAAACTTTTACAAGTCAAGTCAATGACATTTTTGTTGTTTTCTACACAGGCAGCTATATCTCCATTCGGTGACATTCTTCAAGTTGCATGTGGTCAGGTTAGTATGTAGAGTCTGCTTGCTCACTTCTATGTAATGAAAAGTAGAACATTCTTATCAAACTTTCAGACTTGATACTGTTTTCATCAGTTTACAAACATTAGTATGTTAGGGAGACTAGGGGTTATCATTTATGCAAGGTATAGCAAATATGTTTTGTCCAAATTCCCATGCCTGGCTTCCAAAGGGTTGTACAGGAAATTGTTTCAAGCTTTAATGATTAAACTACCCTAAGTTATTATGAGTTGTTGTAATCTTCCATTTTGTGCAAAATTCATCAGTAAAACTTCAAAACAATTTCTTGTACAAAAACCCCATATGCATGATGGAAAGTTCCGCATATCTTCTTTTGAGTCCAGATGGAACAGTCCCATAACCATTATCATGCTTTGAGCTGTCAGATGGTATGCATGATAATGATAAAATTGGATGAATTACACCCACTATTTATTGGTCTCGCTATGAGTTTAAAATTATTGTGCTCGACTGCATCTCGCCCAATATTTTTGCAACTCATAGCTCGACCAATAAATAAGGGCTGAATCTATCAAATTTTGTATTAAAGTTGAGTGTATTAATCCCTGCACAGGGCCGGACATTAGTATTTTTTCGTACTAGCCAGTCAGGCAGGTAACTTTTCAAAGTTACCTATACGCCCGAAAAGAAATTTGCCTGCCCAAATTTTAACAATTCAAAAACAACCATCAGTAACCTGGAAAATATTCTAACTTTGTTACAAATGACGCAAAGTTTGGTGGGTTTTTTTCATGAACAAACTCAGAAAATATGTGTTGTTAAAAAAATGGCCATTATGGTATAAAATTTAAGTCAAAATTCTGAGAAAGTGAAAATTTTTATTTTTATGTGGGCATTTCAAATTTCCTAGTGCCATACCCCTACTTAAACTAAGTTGGGAGATAGACGAACTGAACATAGGTACAAGAATATAAAGCTATAACGATACATACGAGATCAGAACTGATGCTACCGTATTTCTAATAATAATTTTTACCCTCCTCACACGAAAGTTACCCGCCATTGGCTATTGGGCGGGTGCTATTGTTTAGCCCTGTCCCTGCACAAATTATGCCATCCCACATTTTAAGATGGATGGTTCTGTATCACATGGAATAGGCATTGGAGCACAATTGTGCTCCAATGCCATAACAACTTCATTCCCCAGGTGATTAGATTGCCTTATTTTGGCTGTTTGAAATTAAATATTTAGGCCAGGCTGTTTTGCATGATACTTATCAGAAACCAACAGTTTTTTGGGGACATCTGAGTTTTGATCATTATTTTTCAACTTTTCAGGAAACTGATGAGTGTGATTATGCCGAGCTCATTGCGGATGATAAGGACCAAGAAAAGCTGCTAGCAACCCACTCACAACGGAGATCACGGATGTCAGTGAATCCACCACAGATAAAATCAGCACCAGTTAAGGTATGAATATAAGCAAGCCTTTTCTTAACCCTTTCCAGTCTTTTTCAGGCTGAAGGCATTTTACCTCTACACTGACTTCTAAATGAAATTCAAATTATCTTAAATAATATTCTACATATTTCAATGAGACTTCAGCAAAATACACCCGTAGAAAATGTGCACATTGCCTGGGATAGTGTTTTTAGAGGTAAGAGGCGGTGAGTATAGTTGTACTTCAGTATTTAACAATTATAGTTAGGGAGAAGTGAATTGATTTTGCATTCACGCATGACTGTCAGTCACCTTCAAAAATGATTGTTTTCACCACAAGTTATGACTTAAACTAAAGTATTTTTGGATTGAGAGCAAAATGACATGAACAGCTTTAGCCATCAATTGACTGTTCCATTTATAGAGCTGTATTCACACAATTCTAGGATTGCAAGACAAGATTAGTTTTAAAGGGGAATTGGACAAAATTTTGAGATTTTATTTGTGGATTTACACTAAGTTTGTAGAAATAACAGCTAATTACTAAATACTGGGAAGTGTTTGATCAAAACTTCATAAAAGTCAAAAATTATAGTCTTTTGTTATTTATTGATCCTGGGTATGAGGCTATTCTCTAAACATATATATTTTTTGATGCTATATATCAAGAAAGAGTCAAAGATTTGTTTGTAAAACATTCCTTTTACATCATAGATTGCAGATAAATCAAGAGACATTTTGAATTTGAATTAAATCTCCTGATAAAGCTAATTCTAAAGTTTCATCTCTAGGAGCCAGTATTTATTGTTGTCGACAATGATAATTAAAAATAAAAGAATTAATAAATATTTTGATATATAGGGTTTGAATTTGACAATAAAACTTTGCATGCTGCCAGTATTACCGCTAATACTAATGCATAAATCTCAAAATGCTTTGGGAAAAGTTTGGGGATGATGCTGAACTTGTCCAATGCCCCTTTAACACAAAGGGTTTCTGTAATCAAGCCATATGTCAGGCTCTGTTTTTGTACAGATGAGGCCACATAAAAATGGGGTCAAAATCAAAAAGGAATTTTATAGTATAAGTTTTTATAGTTGTAAATGAATTATTGTGATATAATCTTTCAATACAAATGTACTACCTGGTCTCTCAAGAGGTCCAGAGAAACATTATATCCTTGCTTAAATTTACAAAAAATATTTAGGGTGCCTAAAATTTCAGTTTGTTGTAGCAGCGGTCTTTGAAAAGTGAGCATGGTGGGAATGTTTTTTTAACCCATCTTTGAAAAGTGATGAGGAAGGTGACATGTCATTGACTGTCAGAACTGACAAACAGTGAATAAGACTCGCTAGCAGTACATCAGGGACGTTACTCATTCTGTACACTCAATGAGTCACAGTGCACCAGGGACGTTACTCGTTCTGTGCACTCAATGAGTCACTGTGCATCAGGGACATAACTCATTTTGTGCACTCAATGAGCCACAGTGCATCAGGGACGTTACTCATTCTGTGCACTCAATGAGTCACAGTGCATCAGGGACGTAACTCGTTCTGTGCACTCAATGAGCCACAGTGCATCAGGGATGTTACTCATTTTGTGCACTCAATGAGTCAGTGCATCAGGGACGTTACTCATTTTGTGCACTCAATGAGTCTGTGCATTAGGGACGTTACTCATTTTGTGCACTCTGTGAGCTAACAGTATATCAGGCATGTTACTTATTTTGTGCACTCAATGTGTCTACTACAGTGGAAACTTGTTAACACAAAATCATCGGGGTTGAGCATGCACTTTTGAGTTAAACAAATTTCCATTTAAACTTACCAATACCAGGTTGTCATCGAAAAATTGAGGTACTACACAGCAAACTTACTATGAATGCTACCTTACTGCTGTGGAGTAGTAGCAGTATAGTAAGGTAGTAACCAATGTATTGATGTTATTAATGATAGAGGTATCCACCAGGTTGCATAAATGTGATGACATTCGAAATAGGTAACATGTGAGGTTGTGAGAGTTCAGCATTTATGCTGATTTCAGCGGTTTGTATGCCTTCAAAATAGTCATAATTTTAGCTTTTTCTTTTATTTTCAGCATATTTTGGGCATTTTATCACTATTTTCAGCATTTGTCAGAGTTTTTTTATCAGCCAACTCTCACACCCCTGATATAATGAATCCTCAGTCACACAAAATGTGTACTGAAACAAAGACACTGAAAGGACTAATTTTGCTTTGGATCCCATGAGTTGGATAACACAAATTTCTTGTTAACACACATTGGAATCTATTGTTTTATGCGGCTATATTTCTGTAATCTATATTTTGCTTCTTCCAGCCTGCCAGAGGGAACCAAGATAGATCATTCTCGGAGTCGGACGTTTTGTCATCTCAAGGATCTCGGGCTAGACCACCAGCTTCAAGGCCTGTAAGCTTAGCACCAAATACTTATCTCAGCCCTAGTAACATGGATCAAAATGGCAATCAAGGACCGGTAAGTTACAAGACTTGTGTGTTAAATATCATTTCAATACCTTGCTTTAATGTAGCCCAATATAGTTTGCAACTGGCTGGCAAGCTTTTCGCAATCATGTCTTTTCTTGCATGCCTGCATGTATGTCCCTCAAAGTAAAAACGCAGTATATGCATTTATAAAGCTTAGGTTAGCAGGTACTTCCATTAAATGTAACATTTCACTTCAATTCATCCCTATGCAATAAAGTTGTATGTACAAATGCCCCATAATAGTAGATACTGCCTTAAGTTATAAAAGAGCATGATCGTCTGCTTATTTGTGCAGGATTTCTCCAAGGGAAAAGGAAGCAACTTGCTATGTATCTACAATGCACATACTGCATTTTTACTTTGTTGGGCAGAGTAGCATTCTTGTTGATTGTTCTGTCTCCCAGCTTCTTATGTATTTAAAGCCATTTTAAATTAGCTGTGTGTTGTTTTGAAAAGATTTATTTATACATGGAAAGGGGATCTGAAAAAACACCTGTATTTTTCAAAAGGTGTCCTTAATTATGGTTAGAGATTTTTTGCAAAATATAGACCCATTTTCCAAAAAGAGCCCCCCAAAAATGTGACATTTCTCACTGTGATTTTACAAAATTTCACACATAATTTTGCACAATATGTGACCGTTATTAGGGCTAATAGAGATAAAATAAAAATCCTGTATACATTTACTATGTTAATATCCCTCAGATAGTGAAAAGATTAGGTTTATTATTTTGAATGCGACTTTATAGGCAGATTTAATCTCCAAGTCAACTCTTTGACGTATTTTATTATGACCAAAGTGAATCTTCCCCGTATAATCTGCACCCAAGTAGGAGTAGGCAAGTGGTATATCTTCACCTAATTCAATTGTTGGCAAGGTGGATCTGCACCTTATTTTTCATGATGTAATTTGAGTAACAGGTGAATCCCTGTGTTGTAAGTTCAAGACCAAAATTGAATATGAGTGAAAGCTGGACGGGATAAGGTCAAGACTCTCTGTGTTGCTTGTATCAATGATTAAAAAGTAAATTTACATCGCCAAATGTAGAATTTATAAGTTAATATCCCCAAAGGGTCAGTGACCCCTGTTTTTATGAATCCATGGCAAATGTACTTTGCATAAATGTCATTTCAGAAGTAGTTCAAAAACTGTCTGAGTGGATTCAAGTGATTTGAAACAAAAGAAGATATCAGAAACTTCACATCATGCATTGCTTCCAGTGGGATTTTTGAGCAGGTTTTAATAAGAGGATTTAGGGAATAAACATATCTCAAATGCAAAATCGGGTTGAGGTCTGCTAATTATGCTATGTTTCATCCCTAAACCCTCTTGTTAAATTTAACCTGTGCAAAATCCCATTTGAAACAAGGCATGATGGGAAGGTCCTGATATCTTCTTTTATTTTGGACAACTGTGTAGGATTGAAAGTGAGTCATTTGAATGCTAGTCACAGGTGATTTCCTTCCTTGCTGTCTGGCTGCATCAGGGCATCACGATTCAGTCTGTGCGGTTTTCAGACTAATGTTTACATGGCATTTTGTCAGTAATAGAATTTATTATGTTTATGATTGTTATGATAGAACACACTTTTGTGGACAATTTATGAATATTTACCTTATATTAATTATGGCATTCGAGCTTGGGGAAATACTTTCTACTTGAGTAAAATTCATAGATTACAAAAGTGGGCATTAAGAACAATATCATTTGAGCATTATAGATGCCATGCTAATCCGTTGTTCAAAGAACACAAAATTTTAAACATGTATGATACATTCAATTTAGAACTAGGAGTGTTTATGTATAAACATCATGCGTTAATAATTTTTTCCGTAAACATAACCAGTATCACAATTATACTACAAGAAATGCCCAAAATTATAGCATTCACAATGCAAGGAAAATGTTTTCTGATCGTTCGATTCAGACATCTGGTCCTGGCTTATGGAACTCTATTTATAAAAAAGTAAAACAAGCTAAATCTGTCAAAGAATTTAGGAACATGTTTAAAACAAACCTTTTAGAAGATTACAGTTAAAATTTTGCTAATATAACGTATGACCATTTTTTGTTGTTTTGGGCATGTCTTGTGTTATGAATGTATGTTTTGTATCTTTTAGGCCATACTCTTTTATCGTGTGTAACTTAGGCCCTACTTAGGGGATGGCCCTTCGGGCCTTACTGGCCTTTTGCCATCTCCTCAATACCATTCTTTTGTTGTGTTTTTAACATACTGTTTGTTTATTCTAAGTTGTTTTGAATGTGCATTTGAATGTGTTATTGAAATAACTTTTGAATCTTGAATATGAGACCTATGCAGGTTTTATCAACTTTTGCTTAAAATGAATTATAGTTTGATCGCATTGTGTAAGATTGAAAAACAATTAGGGTAGGTAGGGTTTCATTTTTAGCAATTAAATTCCAGTTTCATGCTATTTTCAATACTTAATTATTTCATTCATTTTTCCAAAAGCATTCAATTTGGAGGTTTGAATGAACATATATTTTCATTATTGTTATCAGAATTGAAGTGATTGATAAGATAAGGCTCAAAATGAAAATTGTTGTTACCCTTTATCAAAATTGTGAAAATCTGTGGACTTTTTGTAATCATGCTATTTCATGATTTTGTCTTTCTATGAAATGTTTTACCTGTGTTTTCCAGTTGATAAAACTTAATGTAAAAGTTGTGGTACACCAAAATTCCATACAAACATGTCCCTTCTGTACTATTTTCATGACAAAATCACATTCTACACAATCTATATTTTCATCATCACTGGAGTGCATGGTAAATCATCATATCAGTGATATTATGTTGGGGTTTTTTTTTTTGGGGGGGGGGGTTTGACTTAGGTTTGTGATAAATGGTCACCTATGACGGTGTATGTGCCCGTCTCTAGGGATGCATTTGATTGAGAATTTGGTGTAATGGATGGGTAGAATAGCCCTGAAATGTTCAATACAAAAGTACCAAGTTAGGTGCATTTGAAGATAAATATCATTAAGCACCACATAACTGTGTATCCTCAAGGAAAACGGTAGTATTGATGGATATTAAAATGAATAGAGAGATCCTCATACTTTAGAACACACTCATGCATGACATTTGGGGAATAAATAGTGCAATAATGCCGATATCATTGCCTGGAGTAAAGTAGTACAATAATGCAGATATCATTGCCTGGGAATAAAGTAGTGCAATAATGCCGATATCGTTGCCTGATCCTAGCTTGCTGTGCAACTAACCATTTTGCTTTCAGATGACAAACTCAGCAGGAGAAGCGCCCCCACCGTTGCCTGCTAAAACGTACCAAAGACCAGGAGAGCTAAGCTTGAAAAAGAGTCCAACCTGCGGACCGGCACCACCTGTACCAACAAGGTTACCTAGCAACAAATCTTATTCTTATGTGATGATGATGTCAGGCCCGGTTCCTCCGCCTCCTCCTCCGCCACCTTCGCTTTAAGTAGTAGTTTCATAGGTAGGCTTTGCTTTGTGTATGTAGTTTTGTTGTGCACTAACATTACATTATAATCACATCATTTGTTATTGTGTAGTAAATGCATGCCACCTTCGCTTTAAGTAGTAGCTACATATGTAGGCTTGGCTTTGTGTAGTTGCATTAACACTGCATTTTAATCACATCATTTTGTTATTATGTAGTTAATGTTACTCCATTTGTTTCAGCATAAAAAAGTTGACCTGAGGTCATTTGAGGTCATTTCAAGGTCACAGCCATATCTTATGAACTCTTCACCCTAGGTGGATAAAATTTGGACCATGGAAAGCTCTTGAACCAAGGTCAGGGTCAGTTGGGGTCAAAAGGTCACTTTAGGTCATTACATGGTGAAACAGTTGACCTTAGGTCATTAAAAGTCATTTCAAGCTCATAGCAATATCTTATGATCACTTGACCCTACATGGAGTAAATGTGGACCTTGGATGGTCCTTTACCCAAGGTCAATGTTAATCAAGGTCAAAAGGCCATTTGCGGACCAATTTCCAAATGAACAAAAAGTTAACCTCGGGTGATTTCAAGGTCAAAAAATTGACCTTAGATCATCCGATGTCATTTAAAGGTTATGGCCATAACTTGTGGTGAACCCTTAACCATACATGGACGCACAATTTGTTAAATCTGTGGTCCAACATTGACCAACAATTTTGGACAATATATTTTTCTGCTAAAATCCTTTGAAAAGACTTTGAATTTACTTGTAAAATTTTGGTAACCTGACCCTGAAATTTAACCAAAACCCTATTGCTTAAAATTTCTAAACCTATTGCTAACCCAAACCCTATATCTAACCAATATAACTTACCTAGAAACAAATTCTAACCAAATGATGATTGGGTTTGAAATAAGCAAACTGAGCATGACTTATTGTTGTTTGATAGTTTCTAAACTTCACAAAACAGCATTTTTAGCTTACCTATGGGAAGCTTTCTGTCAGCAACTCGCTTGACTTTCTTCAGCCCCAAACTCGTCGCATGGGGGCGCTGTGACTTAGTGAAGGTTACTGAGATTGAGCACCACTCGGTGGTGCTCTATGTCTCAGTAGGGAACTGAAGACAGCTGGCAGATGGTAGCGGCCGCCATCTCTGTTCAAATTGCTCCTGTGTTTCCTGATATACGCTGCTTCTTGTATCCCGTGACCCATCCAAGAGGGGTCAGAGTCCAAGATTTTAATGTCGTCCGTAGGAATGGAATGACTTATTGTTGAAAAACCCATGGTTTGACAGAAACATACTATTTGTTTGGTGTAATCCGAAGTTATATCTAGATGGATTTACCAACACAAATTAACTTTCATTCTAGATGTGTTTCTAGAATTTAACCCTAGAATTGTGAAATGACTTTCTAACCAAATTGTGAGGAACAGGCTTATGACTCACTCTGCATGATGCCAACAAATGACATGCACTCTGGAAGGGATGTCATAATCAGTTTAATTTCTCACAAATATTGTTCCCAACTATTCAAATGACTCATGGTATCTCTTTGATATCCTCGCATAAAGGCAGTCACACAAAATAATACCGCATACGACATTGTATTTTGAAAATGTCGAGGGATGTGAGACAAGCGATCAATTTTTTAGCCTAAATTTAAACACTTAAACTCTTGTCTAGCCAGGGGATGTGACAGTTCTTCAATCTTTAAGTGTTTTTCCCTGTTGCACAAAAATGCAAAAGTAATGGGCCAAAGGCATTTAAGTAATCTCTTTTGCATCCATTGTGGTGTGATAATTTTTATTTAAAAAAAATGAATCTACCACGTAAGCTGAGGTAGGGTAGGCTGCCAAAGTTGGTTGGGGGAAGGGTTGTTGGTACCCATAAGATTTTCAGATTCCATTTTGAAAAATATCTGCATGCTATATTAAAGCTTAAATTAACAGGACATGTTAGAATTATCATTTTCTTTTTTATTATTGCAAGTAACCTTATAAAAAACTGATATTAAGAGCTTTTGTAGCAAAAGTTTGACTCTGGGACTATTTTTGCTGAAAATCATGAATTACAGATCTGGAAATACTGTTTGACGCCATAATTAGGTAAAACCTTGGCCAATTTTAATGATCTAGGTATAGTTGGATGGAGAGGACCTTTCCTTAATCATTGGTACCAAAACTGAACTAAGTTCATATAAAATCAAGTAAAAAATTGAATCTGGTCATCTGGACTTATTTTAATTGAGTAGCGATGTTTCATGTCTCATCCGAGACACATCCTCAAGCCTACTGATAATCTAGCGGGGGCCTACAATTCTGTCTACGACAAGATAACAAAGAGACTAAAAAGTTCCGTTTCCTGTGACGTCAGCACCGTGTCACAGGTCACTGCACAGAAGCCACCAGATGATCAGTAGGCTTGAGGATGTGTCTCGGATGAGACATGAAACGTCACTACTCAATTAAAAGTAAGTCCAGATGACCAGATTCAATTTTTTTACTTGATTTTACAATACCTGGATGAATCAAAACCTTCATAAACGTATAAGTTCATATAAGTTCTCATTGTAGTTCTTGATTGGTATCCATATTCTGACATCGGTACATGACATCCTTTCTCTTTGAGTACCCCCCTCCCCTCCCCGGGCAATATTCTGACATCAGTTCCATTGCATCCTTTCTCTTTGCAGCTTGTTGGTAGCAAATCTCCAAGTACTATCCGACGGTCTTCCGCTGTGAGGAGCAAAAAGTACAACCCTAACGACCGCAAATCTTGGGCTGGAGGCTCATCTACACAGCTCTAATATTTATATGTAGCGCAAAGCTGCCGCCAGCTAAGTATAATTACTCAGCAGATAATTAGGTGTTTGGTCTGTCCACAAGTCTTTCAAACAGCGTATGTTTTAACACTGGCTGATATTTTCCAGATATTTAATTGATGCTATGTATTTTTAGATTGTATTTGAAAACATTATTGTTATTTCTGCACAATAACTGTTACTATTGAAGTGTATTCCAAAGATGTATTCAAATGTATGATTACGGAGGCACACCAGTAATTCAGCTCCCAAAGGGAATACATGTAAATATATGGTATTTCAACAGCACATTTCCAGCCTTTTGGGCAACATTTAGCAGCCGAGACACCTATTAATGTATCCAGAATCAATGAAATTTTAACATATGTTTCCATGCTGGGGGTTTATGTGATTAGATTTTGCACTGTTGGGTGCCAAATGGAGGCCGTCACTGTTTTTGACCCATTTTAAGCCTCCTAACGCCATTGAGGCTCTTGTGCATGTGATGGGACTCATTTTCCACAAGAAAGTAAGATTCATTATTGATGCATCAAAATGAACATGTGGGCTCTAAACTTCCGTTTTATGTTTTAAAAATCACCAGAGAGCCAAAGAAAATCTCAAATGAGTCCAAAACATGGCCCACGTGCATGCGATTGTAGGGACTATTATCCAACATCCCCCATTTAGTGATTTACTTGTGTGCTCCCTTAATTATTATGGTTTATAAATAGCAGGGTATTTTAATAATAATTAGAAATAGCAGGGTATTGTACTAATAGTGAGAGCTCCTTTTTTGATAGCCCTTTATCCCTGATTTATTCTGATTTATTTTGATAGAGCACCATCTTCATTAGACAATAATAACTGCGCACCATCTTTTAATTCAGTCATTGTTTAAAGTCATCGTTTGTTTTGTGTCTCGGTACTTTTCAAAGGTAAACATGACTCAACTGGTATGTTATTGGTGAAAAACAGTCAACAATGCATATCAACCTTGGGAAAACACCCAATGAGCTATATAATGAGATGACCAAGACTGGTGACTGATATCCACAGCCCGAGCTTCCTTTGCGCGTCATATTTCCTGTTTTCAGACAGCCATAACAAAACTAGCCTAATAGTATCAGGGATGGTAAACCAGGATTTGTTGAGATAATAGTACTATTCAAGTGACCTTTGTTTCTTGAGAAGCTAAAGTGCAGAGACAGACAGTAAGCCCTTCAAGCACAACATCCCGACTATACGCCATCAAGCTTATATATCAGGGTCTCTGATTCCTAGAACTGGAAGGAAACCAAGTCCAGCCTATTTCTTGGCTTGTTACCAGTCACCATAAGCCATTCATATCCTGTTTTGTCTTGTTACTTAGTGGAAAACTGGATTTTGACTTATATTTGAGACACAATAAACTACAATGTTAGGTTTAAAACATTTCATGAACATGTGAAATATAAGCAATCCAACATAATCTTATCAAACACAAAGATGATACTATTCAAAAGGTAACTTTAACCTGCAACCTTTATATCCCATATTATATCATGATCACAGTGATTTGAGCTGTGCAATAGATATAAAACAAATATTGAATGCCTATGCATGTGCAATAGTACAAAATATATCCGCCTCGTGAAATAGAAAAGTCCAAATTCAACCTCATGATATATTTTGTACTATTGCACTCTCATGTTCGCCAATAGTGCGTCATGACATTTGTAGGTCCATAATACTACAAAATTGAATTGAACCCGATGAGCCGGTATACTGGCTCACATGTACATGTACCGTATACCCGATGAGCCAGTTTACCTGATGTTAGGTCGCGTGTCAGAATGATATGTCTGTCAACATGCATGGGTGGTTACAATTTTCAATGTTCCTATTTATATCGGAAGACATCAATGAAGCTTGGCATGGTTGATGGGTCATTTTGCTCTTATTTACTCGACAGATGTTAACATTTTCTCATATTTTCATAAATTTGATCACAACTTTCAAAAAAATGTGGCTTCAGGCCTGTGTGGCTTCGCCCATAGATTACAACGTAAATGTTGAATATGTTGGTGGACATAAATAGTGTTCTTTTGTGAATGCTGGTTTTTAGAAAAAATAAAGGCTATTGTAAAATTTTAAAAAAGGAAATCAAAATCCTTAAACGAGTTAAATTGTGTTTTTTAAATTTTGGGTTGGCCTGGGTCAGCTGTACAGATGCACGTGGAATGGCCAGAGTTCAAATGATATAACAAACATCAAGTTAACTGTTTGGTTACCGACCCAGCAAAAAAGGGACCCATCCATTTGCCAAATGCCCAAATTTTGAGTCGAATTTATACAAAAATTGAAATTGTCTGTGGAAGTTACGCTAATTTGGCACAAATTTAGGCTAATTTTTGTTTGAAATTTAGACAAAAATTCAAAATTATTGCAGAAAATTTTGAAAAACAGACCCATCAAAATACCACATTTTGTAAAGAAAAAGGACCCGTTGGCATACCAGACAAAGTGATTTTGCTACCCACGTTTGTGGCACATCCCCATTCACTTCTGTACTAAGAACCCCTCCCGGGAGTAATGACTTCAAATGCTACTGCAATGAGTTACAAATATTTGGAATGCAGTGAGGATTCCAGATAGGCATGCAGGCAGAATCCTGATCCATAATCTAGGAAGTCTGCTCTGACCGCATTTGCTATTTGAAAAGTTACACCCAAGATTAAGAGTTAGGATTTCCTTAATTCAAAGAATTCTTGACGATTGTTTCTATACTTCATACAATGTATGTCGTACTTCTGTGAGATTTTCACAATTCACAGAATTATTTTGCATAGATTTTATTCGAGGTCACATGTTGTATATTGAGATACCTTATAAGGCAGTGTAGTAACAGGGTCCCTCAATTTATTTTGTTTTTCATGTTGTAATTCCTTTATTTTATATCATACATTATAGTAAATTTGGTATCATATGAGAGTCAAATTCAGTGATTTCTACGGAATTTCATGAATGCAGTAAATTAAGGTCTTTATATTAGAAGGACAGGAAATCTTAAATTAATTTTAATATCAAGTATCAAACCTACATCCTGTGCATGGGAGTGAAGCTTGATATT
>JXSR01S030324.1:139778-164810 GCA_000969725.1 Ophiothrix spiculata | reverse complement strand
TAACACAAATATCTCCAACTCCAACAAGGTATCGCCAATCTCCATTCAAAATATCTCTAAACTCCAATCTCCATTCCTCTGTATAATAACTCGCATCCAACAAAATGTAACATTTTTAACCAGCACAGACACCGTCAATTTCACCTCTAAAGTTTTAACTGTCGATCTAACACCAATCAAGTCCATTTGACTTCTCCTCCCAGTTACTTTTCTTGGGCTCATTCATTATTACATTTGCATAAAATTCCCCAACGATGTCAATACTACATGTAAAATAGTAAATTGTACAGTTTTCAATGTGAGGGATTTTCCCATTCCCAGCATAATTATATATTCAAGTAAACAAGTCTATTTCTGTAAACTTTGGGGAAATTCCCAATCTCAGTTAGATCTGATTGGTTACTTTAATGTATGCAAATTTGATAGGTTCATGCAATCATGCCTATTTATAGAATTGGAAATCACCTTAAAATTGCAAAATAAGATTCACTCAGAAAAAGTCCCTTTCTGTGGCAATCAAAGATCTCAATAATTAAGTTTCACAAATAAAACAATTAATTAATCAACAAAAACAAATAATTCAGGTTCACATAACACTTATAACAACTAGCTCTCAAGACCATCATTGGGAGTCTAATTAGGATGTGTTGATGCCAAGGTTGAAAGCAGGTACTTTGCAAATTAAAAAAAATGTTTTTATGAATTAGTTAAAGGCATGTCCATTGAAGTTGTTAGACAAACATCAATTAGATATGGAGACAGTCTTAAGCAAATGCTTAATCACCATGCATTCGGAAGTCTTAGAGAGGGGTATTGACAATTGATACATTAGTTAGATTACACCGGCGTGTCCAGGATATTTTCCTGCCGGGGGGGGGGGGGGAGGGGAGGCTAAGAGGGGCTTTCAGTATTTTGTGGGGGTCTTGAAGCCTAAAAACATCAAAAATCGGCTGATTTTGCATGATTTTTAACAAAGTGCGGGGGCCTTCAGCACCCAAAGCCCCCCTCCTGGACACGCTAATGGATTAGCTATTTGCACTATTATACATTTGGACTTTTTATTGATACGTTAGATTAATTTTCAAGCTCTGTTGCGGATGTGCTATTGAATAGGAATAATTGAACAGTTGTTCTGTAAAAATTAATGCTGACAAGTAATACATCTTACATGGAAATTAATGCTATTTTGGAAATGTCGTATAATATTTGACCCGATGCCAACAATTACAATAAGTTATTTGATTATAAAAAAGATGCACTCGTCAGTAAGGCGACGGCGAATCAAAACTGTTTTACGTGCCCGACCGACCCTAAATTTACGTTTTGGAAATTGTTTTAAACATATTGATAAAAATCATGTAAAATTGGCCGTTTCTTCAGCCAAAAAAATTTTTTTGTAAAATTTTTTCTTCTTTTCTCTTATTTTTGTCGGACTTTTGAGCTATTTTAAGCAAAAAAAAGTTGCCCGCCCACCCGACCAACCAACCAATTGTACTTTAAAGGTTCGCTCAACCATAAACATGGTTTTTTCATAGCCTTAGAGGAATATTTTTTCAAATTATATCAGTTTAAGTTTTAAAATCAACACTAGTTACTTTGATTGTTTTCATTTATTTAGAATTAAGACATCTATCGGTTGACCAAACCTTTGATCAATATCTATTATATTCATTTTGTTGAAATTTGTGACAAATATGTTTAAACAGCTGGTCTTTTTTATTAATTTGTGTCTGGCATTCCTTATTATATTTGTCTCCAATGTCAAAAAGTGCAAGTTATAACGAACAGAAACATGCCATTGTGTTTGAAAATCAGTGCAGCAACATTTGCAGTAGTTGGCAGCTTCTTTCACCTATTCAATGGAGGAAGGCTACTGGACAAGGTGATTCAAATGTAACCTTATGACAGACACATTTGTCATATAACTTTGGAATGATATTTGCCAGGACAGAATTTGTATAATGTCCAAGTCAGTGATAATCCACTGCTGTGATTGGATTAACCAGTCCTTGTAAGATTTACAGCTTTTTAGCATGACGAGATTATTTGGTCGTCTGCCATGGACAGTAGGCCTAATGGACAGTTTGTGTTGGAAATCAGTCGTGAACTGGACCTATTTGCAAGCTGACTAAATTCTGTTCTTTGGAGAAATCAGAAATGTGCGGAACCTTCTCCAATAAGACATTAGCATAAAGCTTAACTGGAATTCTGTTGTATGGAGGAATAAGGTGCAAACTGGACTTACTCACTAGCTAGTAGACATCAGTATAAAGCATAGAACTAAATTCTGTTCTTTGGAGAAATGAGAAGTATACTGGACCTTCTCCTCTAAGATATTAACATAAAGCTTATCTAAAATTCTGTTGTTTCTGCTTCTGCTTCTATATACCCCAACGCTCCATTTGGAACAAAACGAGGAGGAGGAAAAATGAGAAGGTTGTATAGAGGAATAATGTGCAAACTGGACTTACTCGCTGGCTAGTAGGCATCAACATAAAGCATAGAGCTTAATTCTGGTGTGCGGTGAATGTTTAATTTACAACAAAGCAGTATTGCTTGTCAAAGGACCATAATTTGGTAAATTTACAAAGTTGGAGATGGTCAACCATTGAAGGATTGAATTTAAGCTACTTTATGAGCTGTATACTATGGTGTGATGTTTCATAAGAAGATGTGTGTGAGATCAGCCTTTGCAACAATTTGCATTTTGAAGCCAACAGTATATAAGGACCAACCATAGATTAAAATATTAAGTACAGATAGGAAACAGGACTATTTGCACTCAAAAATTTGGCTAAGTTATGAGATTGTGCCACGCCCAAGACGATGCTGCATGAGTGTGTAGCACCCAGCTCTATGTTCTGGTGACACTAGAATTACTTAATTATAATGCAAATAGACATCTTATATTTTGCATCAAATTATGCATACACTTTGACTGGCAAATAGTTGCAATTCTTAGTCCGAGTACCCTTCCATTGGTGGAGGACAGGACCAACTCGCCAACCAGCAACATAAAGCTATCTGTAGTTCTGATGATTGGTAGAGATATGTTTTGACAAATTTGGACAGAGGCTTCAAGTTCTTCATATTCTGATTTCAACCAGCAACATAAAGCTATCTGTGGTTCTGATGATTGGTAGATATATGTTTTGACACATTTGGACAGAATCTTCCAAGTTGTGATTTGTTATTTGTGTTAGAGATAGATGTATGGACAAGTTTGGAATGATGTCAAGAGTCCATTGCCAAGTGTTGCAGCTGAATTGTCTGCACACTTCTAGCTTTTCCATGAAAGGGACTTGTTGATATTAGCTACCATTGGCAGCATTTATTAACAAAAGTACCATTTTTGACAAAGATGGATATGGTGAAATTTTGACATAGCTGACTCTTGAACATGCACATCTTGTTATGTGGTATTTGATCAACCTTTTCAGTGGGTCAAGTTGCATTTAAGCTCAGAAGCACTATTTTTCAGAGGAAGATATGAAGATGTTGGATATAAATCTATTCCCAGAAAGTAAATAACTGACATATATGGAATTATTATTGATAGGGATGATCTTCATTAATAAAGATAATAGTGGGACCATTGTCTTGTTTGAATTTGAAGACTGGAAATAGCAGCCGGATGCATATAAACTTCCTTCGGGATACATCTATTTTGAAACAAATCTTGCCAATAAATTAGAGATGTTTGACACAACTTTTTTGACATTTATTTGGGAGATGATAGAACTCACAAGTTAACTTGGATACATGCACCCGGACTAGGACAGAGGACAGTGGAAGACTGTATCAACAAAATAACTTGCTTCAAATCTGTTCTACGAGTTTATGGATTTTGAAGTGCTGATGGAAATTTACCTATGGAGTAAAGGAAAATTACCTACAGGTTATGAAACATTACCTATGGAGTGATGGAAAATTACCTACGGTTTATGGAACATTACATATGGAGTGATGGAAAATGCCAGCCATCTACTATATAATAAATGGAATCAACACATGGTATTTCATTGTGTGTTTGACATATCGTTTGTAGGACAATTGTGCGAGCGATTGATCAGCTAGTACAGAATATGGTCACCATGACATAGAACTTGTTGAAAATCATTTGAATATGTAAATTTGAAGTTGTCCTAATCAGCTAATCATGTTGAGCAATCTTCACTTACTCCACAATCGTCCAAGAATGAAGACGAGGCACAAGATTCCTCTTCCTAAAGCCAAGATGATTCAAAAAGACACTAAGAAGAATTCCCAGTCAATTGTCACAAGATTCAAGTCTTTGTTGACATCTTATATCCCTGATAAAGCCACACAGTCCTCGCCTATCATTGTCAATGTTGGAGCCGTGAACAGCAGCAATAGGTGAGTGTTGGAAGAGCCCCGGTGGGGTACTTACATTGACAAAGTATACGTATATTCACCTGCCTTTTGGGGTGGGTTTTCACAGATTATATATATAGCGACCGGGTGGTTTTTGTCTCAGATGAAAGCACCTAATTTTCAGAAATTGGGTGCTTTTTGGGAAAATTTGGAAAGAGCACCCAATTTGAGTAAAATTGGGTGGTTTTCCATCAAAATTGGTATATTGATGGGTGGGTTTTTGAGTCAAGAATAAAGTATAGAGATGGTCATTTTTTCAAAGTTTTTGAGTCAAGAATAGGTATAGAGATGGTAATTTTTTGAAAGTCCGGTAGGTACATACCCGTACACAATTTTTGAAGAACCACCCCCTTACCTGAGGGAAGAGCCCTGCAATACTGCAACTTAAGATCTAAGACATGGACAGTACAATGTATTTATATCTTATAAAGGTTTAGGTTAGGGTTAAAGGTTATTTTTGGACAGAAGTTTGATAAATATGAAATATCGAAAGGTACCTTAAGGTCGGCATAGTAAATTACAAGATACAGGCCACTGAAGCTGAGCATAGTCAAAAATCACGTCCATGGTCAAATTTCTATTTTGATCAGAAACGTTACCTTTGAAGTGAATTCTATCATATTAATCAGATTCCAACATCCAAAACATAAGAAAAATGTTTTAAAAACCGAGATAAAAATCCATTCTCTGTTCAAGTTTTAAACTTAATTTTCTCAGAACTATAGTTTTCTGAAACAGCCGGACGCCTTTTACCAATTTGGATGTAACTTTGCAATCGAACATCCAATAACCAAAAGCAAGGTATCATTATAAAGCTTAAAATATATTCTTTCAGATGAGACCAAAAAATCAGTTTTCATTTTGGGACCCTTAAGGTACCTTTCGATATGATGGTGTCACATATGTCGGTGGATAGCGACTGCAGACCAATAGTCAATAGACCCCTGTTTTATTGCTAAGCCACCCAATGACCCCATTTTTTCATGCCCTCTACAGCCAATGCCCTATTTTTGTCCAAGTCTTATACTTAATGACCCACAATATTCTGTCCTTGGGCCTAATATATCTAATTCTTGCTTTCTTCAGTACCTTGATCTGCTTGAAACTGTGGATTTTAGTGCAAATTGTATAGCAAATCATTTCTAGAGAGGAAATTTATCATTATTTACTTTAATTTAATGTCTATTTTTGGTGAAAGAATACATTAGATAATTAAGCCTACAACTGATGATTTTGAAAGTAACAAATTTGATAATTTGAAAGATAACTCATTACCATTACAGTGTTCTGAAACAGCAACTAGCTCCTTGTAACTGATTTGATTTTAAAATGAAAAAGAACAGTACAATCGACTATTTCGGGAAAGGATTAGTTTTGATTGAACAAACTAAGAAACTACTATTTTAGTAATAATAAAGAATCTCTTATCCTTTGTATTTTTTGAAATATGGGACAATTTGGATGGGCAAGACTGGGGGAGCAAAGCTCCTATGTACCCGTTGGTGTTGCCACTAGGGTTTAGAATAAAAATTGATTCAAATCAGACACATTGTGTAATATTTTATGTTACCTATACCATGGATATCTTTAATTCAACAACTCACCGTATCTTCTTATACAGGGGCAACGTTGTTGATTTGTGATGAATCCACAATTGATATTCAAATAAGTGTGTCGTGCACAGAACAGTGTACATGGAAGTGCGTTTACGCAGTACATCAAAAAATCAACAACTCTGAATCCGATGTGTCAGCGTATTATTATTACGTATTTTTATCACGCTCTGGTGGCTACATGATAAAAAATACGCAGACGCATGGATGCATCATCGTTGATTTGTAATGAACAACTCTGTAGCATTTTTGAATACCTAAGGCAATAAATAGTTTCTTGACTTCAGTGTTCAAAATGTGTTCATGTGTTGATTTTATTTGTGGAAATCTAAAAATAAACCATGTGGTATGAATTGGCTAAAAATATGCTGCAAGTAGGAAAGCAAAGCTTAGAAACATGTCGGTGCTCATAATATTATCGTCTGCTGATCATTGTAAGGTCGTCTGCAAACTGAAATTTGTAGAAAGCGCTTGTACTATATTGACAGTATTTAAATGAAATGCTGTGCATAAAACATTTAGTTGGTGAAGGTTAGATTCACAATGTCAGAGGTAAGGCCACAGTAATTTAATTGTTTGTCTCAAAGCTGTCGCGCGCGTTAGTTTAAACGTGCGCATTAACATCGCCAAATTGTAAAAATTTGAATTTTTCTTCTAAATTTTTTATTTTTATTTTTCAATTTCGTCAAATAAAACCAATCGAACATCACAAATTGTGTCCCTGTGGATCGCAAAATGAAAACAGCCTAAGTTATACAACATACTTACGACAATGCCGTAGTAGCCAGTTTAAATTTCAATGGATGGAAAATGAATAGCGAAAATTGCAAGTGTAACTAACACCTGGTATTGAAGTTGTAAAAATTATTTTAAAAAAGGAAAAAAATGCATTCCGCATTAGGTTTTCAAATTTAGGTGAGCTTTGAGACAAACAATTAAATTAGTGTGGCTTTATATATTGCTCAATTTTTTTTTAATGTACTGATTGATATAGATATTGAGATACCCAAGATCCACCTTCTTGGCCTAATTGATCTCCAGCAATGTCAAAGTGAACGAATCTGTTCTGCTGCTAGGCTAGGCCAGTTTTGCTCAGAGGGTGAAGTCATTTGGTATTGTAACACATCCTGGTGAGACTCCAAAGGAGCTCATGCCTGCATTGTAGGAATGCCTTGCCAACTAGGAAGTGTGCAACCATTCTATGGATTATAAAAAATTAACACAAGTTAACATATCCCATATGATTTGCTGATCTTAATTTAGCTTCTATATTCGAGCAAAGGAACTGTCACATTTTTACAACAAATTAAATCATGTTGACTGATTTTTGTAAATGCTTCCGCTTGTGCTGAAAAAAATACTTGGGATTTATAGTGCGCTATGCCTCCCAGATTTGTAATTCCATGTTGTCTCTGCACACTTTACAGGTGTTTGCTGACCACTGTGGCCCAAGTAAGCTCCATTCCACACCAAGCATTATTTCAGGTTCTGCGACAACCTCTGGTGGGCTGGTTTAAAAGTTTCATATTTGACCAAAAGCTGTAATATATGCTCCACTAGCATAAACTGAACTTTCAAAATGCAAAATGCAACCAAGGAATTTGTGCTTTGTGGTTATATATCCTCACAGATTCTGGGCACAGATTTTGTGGAGTGAATCATGTTTCCCTCTGATAGATTAATATATAGATTGATGTAGTCTTTCCATGGAGGACCTCGCCTTCTTGTCATGTTTCTGTTGCCAGGGAATAATAGTGATGTATGTTCATAATGTTGAAAACAGCCTCTTCTCTTTGCCTGGTTATATTTATCTATTTGTTTGGGTGTATTTATTTGCTTTTCTTTTCTTGGTATATTTGTTCAGAAAAATCATGAAGTAGGAAAACTATAAATCTTTGAGGTTCAATTTGAACCTAAGTTTGAAGGAAATTCAGGATCTGTGGGATAACCGCAAAGCGCTAAGGATGTCAATTGGCACTCATCATAAAAATGGCATAAAAGGGTCTGATTTTGACCCACCAGTGGCGTCCATACTTTTAGAAAAGGGTTAGTTTTTGGCATAATTTACGGGTTGTAAATTCAAGATACTTCCAGAAAAACATCAAGATAAATTTATGGACAATTCTGGCTTGAACCAAACCTAAGCCTTATAGACAAGACCACAGAGACAAGACAGAACATAACAAAATTAGATCATATGTGGGTTACGGTAGCTTAAGGTGTTTAAGCTTAACACATTTTCACTTTTGATATATAGCTAGGCTTTGCAACTTTGACTTGTAAAGTGACCTTTTTTCTAAAATGAAGTACAAGTAAGGATTTATTGGTCAAAGATGACAATGTCTTGAGGTGATGAGCTTAAGATACTTAACAAAGAGACATTGGAAGTACTTCTGTCATGAGAACTACTCTATCATAGAAAGGCTTTAAAAAGTTTAAAAGATCCACTTTTCTAAATGAGCGCTCAGATTCTTCAAGATCCACTTCTGTAAAGTGGCGGTCAAACTACAGTGGTAATGATAATGATAAATCAATACCATTGTTTAGATTAACATCAAAGTGTTAGGGTCAAAACATAATCTGCCTCCAAACAAAATTTTTGAAACCAAACATTTGGTCGTGACGTCACCAAATATTTGTGGTCGAATTAAAGTATAAACCGGTAACAAACATTTGAGGTAATGTATATAGCAATTCAACACATGTTCAATTTAGCGTGACATTTTATTTGATCTCAACTCGGTGTTGAAGTTATTTTATTTGGAGTCAATCATCATTTTGACATCACGACCAAATGTTTGTTAGCAAAAAATTTTGTTTGAAGGCCGACTTTGTTTTGACCATTATATGCAGAGCTATATATTTATTGATCAATATCATATTGGTTTGCTAAACTCTGACTGCAGCGTCAGATCTTCTGTTCTGGGCATCTCAGTTCAAAACTAAAGAAAAAACTTTCAGGTTTTGGGTCTGAGCCAATGACAGTAAATTTGTCAATTATGAATATATTTGCCCACAAGTTACTAGATCTTTGAATATCAATGCTTAGATATAGCCAACATAACCAAATTTCATATAATAAGCTCTGGATTGATATATGAGTCCCAGGTATGTGTGCCACCAGGCTTTTCAGTGCCACCTCAGACAGACCTCCTTTAAACTCTGGTTCAAATTGAACCCCCAAGATTTATGGAATTTATGAGACACCAAGTTGACTATAAGTTTTGAATCCCATGTAATCCTGACTTCAGGTATCATGATTGGTCAAAGTTTTGGTCAAACAATTAAAATTGTAGGCCTTTGGGTGTCACAATCTGAAATTGAGGGTTATTGAGTGACAAAAGATGTAGGGATTATGGTCTATGTTGACAATCTTTAAAGCATCGGGTGATGGAGTTAGAGCAGGCTTAAAAATTGGGTCATTTTGATTAGACAATAAGGACCGTCACACTTGATTTTTAGTTTCCTGTTTTCACCCCCCCCCCCTGAATATCAAAAATTCCCAAGTAATTCATTATTTGAGATGGTTTCATTATTTTTTAATATTTTAAAAGACAAAAGGCAAAGTATTTATGGCTCAGAATAACAGGCATCTCCCAAATGTTGATATTAAACAGTTTCCATGGGGTGGGTGCATGGCACATGAGTAATAATGAAAATAGTGACATTGCATACTCAAAATAGCTGATGCTGACTTAAATAATGGCAACAAATTTTTGACATTTTTATCGCCCAAAATTGAAAGTTGAAAATGGAAAAAATGCGGTGCATGATGTTTCTGTGCTATGCACGAACATAAAAAATACTGGTGTGTGATTTACTGTACTGTATGATTACTATGCCAACTGAATTATCTCACACATATGGATCTTACAAAAATAATGAATAATGAAAAGTGAACACCCCTCTATTTTAAAAGCTGCAACAGGAAACTAAAAATCGAGTGCGAAGGGCCTAATAGCTGCCTCATCTTTTTTTGAGGTTATCGTTTACAGTTGGAGGTGTTTGATTTAATATTTATATATTTGCTAAATAACAATTTTTTGTTTCTTTCTTGCAGAGCTGCACAGGGAGGTCACAAACAAGTTGTACAGTATTTAATCGGTCATGGCGCTGATGGCAGACCGAATCGCGATACCAAGGAAACCGCCCTCTATGCCGCATGTTATAATGGAAAGTTTGAAATTGCTCAACTCTTACTGCAGGTACGTATGTATGTTTTGCCTCTGAAATATCAAAAGGATAAATGTTTCATCATATAACCTACTGGTGGGTGCTTCATGTTTGTTCCCATAAAACGACCCACAAGCTGCAGGCTCCAAAGGTGACCCTATGTGAGACCAAAAATGAGTGAAAGGATAACCTATTTGCCTGGGGGCCACTCAAGTATAATGTTGCAGGCATAGCATGACCACAGTATTTGAAAACACCCCCTAAAGGGTGATTGTTTCTGAAGCCAAAATATACCCTTTTTCCCCTATTCCCGGGATTCTACCGATACTGTCTTCACGCTAGGGTTTGAAAAAATATCCTATTTCTTGAAAATGGCTGTTTTTGAGCTTTTTTGATACCCTAAACCATGTCACCTGATACACCCTTCTGTCCTCAAACCCAACCCTAATTCACCTTTATCTTGGTCATGCTATGCCTGCAGCATCATACTTGAGTGCCCCCGACCTATTTGAGACCCTAAATCTACCTATTTGTCTGAATTTATACTGTATCTGGAATTATATCTTTTTAAAATAATAACCCTATCTAAGACCTGCAAATGTGATGCAATAATTATTTAAAACAAAAAGTGGAGTTAAAATAGGTATTTGATGCATTTTTGTTGGCAATTTAGACACCATGCTCATCAATGCAACGATTCTTTCTGAGTTTGATATCCTATCAGAGATGGAAAAGTCAAATGTTGATACCCTATGTGAGACTTGCAAAGCACCAGGTTGATTTTGAAACAGTGGCGTAACTAGACTTTTTGAAATGAGGGGGCAAGACAGGGGAAGACATGTTTCAAGGGGGGGGGGGGGGCGAGAACAAAGCAAAATTAGGTGTTCTCCATAGACCCGTGTACAAAGTCAAATTTCATTTGGGGGGAAAAGGGGGGGGGGCAAGGGTTTCATCAGGGGGAGCTTTATCCCCCTCCCTGCTGGGTTTCATCATGTAACCATGGAAAAAAGAGTTTAATTTCCATGCTATAACAGACTACAAGTGTATCTGGGCACAAATTCTGCATGGTCCAATTTCTTGATTTTTTAAAGTTCACATAAAACAAAAATGTTTCTGAACGGTTTAAAATGGGATCACTTGGAAACTTTAACTCCATTTGCGTGCCCAGGGGGTGGTTTTGGGGGCTGAAGCCCCTTGTAAGATTGTACAAATAATGTTAAATCAGCCTGTTTTTAATGATTTTTCCTACTCAGCCCCCTCAAAATCGGCAAATCCCCTTTAGCCCCCCTCAAGGAAAAATCCTGGGCACGCCAGTGAAATCTGCATAAAAAATGTTAATCTTATTTGCTAATTTGAGTTGATAAATTTAATTGAAAATGTCTTTTAGTCTAAGGGTTTCCAATTTTTTCCAAAATTGATTCAAAATGAAAATTGGTCAGCAGATTTTTAGGTTCCATCCAAGAGTTTTAATGTCTAGCAACCATTTATCTGGGTCACTGACCCTTTAGTCTGACACATTAGCTACTTTGACAGATGAGTGAATCACTTTTTGAAAAATTAACAAATTTTAGGTTTTTAGTTTGAAATTTATCTCTGTTGTTTCTTTAAATTCAAGTCAGCAAAAGTACACAAATTGCACATGTTGATTTACACAAATCAATTTTATCAGTCACAAATTAGAGTTCTAATGTTGACGTTTTCATGTTGCTCAGAGCATGTGACTTGCAATTGATTGACGTATATTTCACGTTATTGTGTCATTCACGATTTCGAGGCACAGATTCTGTGCACTCTCTCTGATCCGGGGGAGGCACTCCCTCTGATACGGGGGAGGCACTCTCAGTATTTAGATGCCATGTTTTGAATGGGGAATTCTTGGATAGAGAGTGACCTAATTCTCTATATCCTATGTAATTCAAATAAACGTCAGGCCCTACCACCACCATGCACAGCCACCTCGTTTAAGGGCAACACACTGACTCTTTTGTTTTAGATGGTATTTTTGAAAGGTATATTTTTATTAAAGGGTCAATTTATAGTCTGCCTACAAACAAAATTTTTGCTATCAAATATTTTGTCGAGATGTCAAACTATGGGCAGCCATAGGTGTCAAAAACATGCCAACAAGAGAAAGGTGTCTAAAGATTGATAAGGGTGTCCATTACAACAAAAAGGGTGTCTAAAATACTCAAAAGAGTATCTAAAACTCATAATGGTGTCTAAACCCAAAACGGCGTGTGGAATCAAGAACAGTGTCTAAAACCAACAACACATATCGTAATATTTACCAGTGTTTTTTGCATTAATCCTTTGCCACACTGCAATAAGTGCTGTGTTCACAATGTTCCAGTTCACTGCACACATATAGCTTCATTACAATAATGTATCATGAGTGTACCATAAAATGTTCATTCTGTCCGATGAAACTATATGGTCAATCAGGAAGATGCTTATATCATTGGATAGGTTAGGACCTTGGCAGGAATAGAATAAAATACAAAGGGGAACTTTCGTATGATAGATATTGAACACCTGAGGGCTTCATCAATGCCTTTAGGCCAATTTTGTATGAATTTCGCTCTTTGTATATACAAAACAGGATAACTTTGGGATGTATCAGCAGTCTGTCCGACGAAATTAAAACATATATTTGGATTTTCTGTTCATATTTTGATAAAAGAATATGTTTTGTATGGAAATATGAAAAGGGGAACATGTAGAATTCATTATATTTTATTCTATGGTCTAATGTTTACAAAAATGCACTATTTCGCCCCGTGTTGAAGAATACACACAATGGCAAATTGAGCAAATGCAACGACCTTACCATATGCTATGGCCACCCATAGTTTGACGTCACAACATAATGTTGGATAAGAGAAGATATCGTGTGTATCCCATCATGCATTGCTTCCTATGGGAAATTTTGTACAGGAAGTCATGCGAGTAGTTAGTGATGAAACATGTCCAAAATGCAAGATTACAACAATTAACTTTGTTTTATGGGTATTTCATCACTAACTACTCGCATAATTTCCCATACAAACAATCCCATAGGAAACAATGTATGATTGGATACACATGATATCTTCTCTTATGTTGGATAGCAAAAATTTTGTTTGAAGGCCAACTATGAATTAACCCAATCTGTTAGAAAATTCTTCTTCATATTTTGTACTGTCCAACATCCCATGTGGGACAATGTGAGCGTGGGAAGTAATTGCCAAAAATAAATATACACAATATCATTCTGATATAATGTATGTGTCACCCAAACAGATGCAAGATACAAGAAATATGGGGCTTCATTTGTGTTTTATTCACAAAGTTTTGAGGCTACAGGAACCATTACAATGAGACTGAACTTTGTCACTGTTTTGTTAAGCAATATCTCCATCACCACAGGCTATCATACACACTTTTTAAACCTCCTTTTCACTCCACCAACCATGTAAATGACCAAAAAGTGAATAGGGGAACCAAAGGCTTGCACATTTCATACCACATATAGGCAATTGATTTACCAGTCGATTTTGTTGATGTTTTTTTTCAACATTTCAAAGACTTCTGCAGCATTTTTTCATGAATTATGAAAAAATCACTCTGCATGACTAATTTTAATTAGTCATATAAGACATGTTTTTTGACTAATTAACGTTTTCAGTGCTACTACGACGCATTCCCATTGCATCGGAAGTGCATTACTGATGCATCGCAAGAGTATTGGGAGAACATGGCAAGAAATGTGTCGTTGCATTGAAATTACTCACAATGTTTCTAAGGATTTATGGGCAATTATATGCAACTTTTTTGCCAAAATGTATTATTTTTTAACAGTTGTTCTTGGAATTTTGGGAGTGATTGGCTAAAAAGGGAGCATTTGTAGTAATTTGTAGTGGGCCAATTGTAATCTTTATTCTGAAATGCTTTAAAGATGCACCCACAATATTCCTGATGTATCGCATACAGTATTTTTATTTATTAAGTTTCCCTACGTACCGCATCCTTTAACTTGAGTGTAACGTGCGTTCATTAGCATTTCACAAGCACTGGAATTAGACCAATCACACACTGTACATCATGTGTAAATTTTGTTGATTTTCATGCAAACCAAAGTAGCAACAAGCGCCGTGCTCCAAAAAACCCGAATTCTTGAAAATACTGCAATTGCGAGTGCATCCACGAAGCAACAAGGGCATAAATAGTGGGGCCAGGTCTTTATATGTAAAAACGCAAGGGTGTGATTCCCCAGGTTATATCCTGATTTTATGATTAATTTGTTCAAAATTTTACAAATTTGCTCAATTTCAGCCCCATTAATGGTATTTTTGTCAAAATTTACACTGTTCTTCAGAATATTTCACAGCAGCCAATCACACCACTGTTAAAGTGAGCACCCCCGTTGTAATGTGTTGAAGGACACACGTACATGATCATAATTTCAGCTCACTTCTAATTATGGTCATGATTTAAATACATGTCAACTTGTGCTTTATAGACACACTTTTTCTTATCTTCTTATTGCTCTTAACTGAATCATTTCTGCGATTCAGGTTTACAATTATTAATCTGTTGGAAATCACACTATGTGTTCATGTCGCTATGCATTTGAAAAGTTTGTATTTTCACACGTTTGCTGCTTAATAATCATGACTATTCTCATAATTGCTATGCCACGATCAACTGCAGCCTACTCAATTTTGTATTTTAGCAAATATCATCATTTCTACCCCTTCATTTTGTTTCCAGCAATTCCCAGAGATGGCCAGTATACAGACGCAGGAGATGGAGATCCCGTTACATGCGGCCGCCAAGCAGGGACACACCAACATTGTACATCTTTTGTTGGAGTTTGACTACAAAGCCATTTTGGATGAAAGGGTAAGCTTGTTAAGTTTTGTCATTAATGCAGGGGGGGGGGGGGGGGTTGGCAGGGGACCTACCAAGCAGGGACACACCAATATTGCACATCTTTTGTTGGAGTTTGGCAACAAAGCCATCGTGGGTGAAAGGGTAAGCTTGTTTCAAGTTTTTCATTATTACAGGGAGTTAGGATATAAACCTGTCAAGTAGGGATACATAGATATTATACATCTTTTGTTGGAGTTTGACTATAGAGCCAGCTAGGGTAAGCTTGTTTGAAGTTTTAGTATTAATGCGAAGGGGGCGGAGTCTCACTGAGGACTCAGACTGTGTCCTGGAGCAGGATATGGACTCTCATATGCTCCTCTCTAATCACATGTCACATGAGTGCATGCCAGCATTCCTTATTTTTAAGTTTTTATAACTTGCCTTAATGTGTGTAAAGCACACAAGTGCAATGTGTAAATGTATACTTGGCTATAATTGAGTTTCAACACACTTGTGGGAAAGTAACCAAAAGTTATTTTTTTACACACCTCCACTATTTGATCAATGAAAAGACTGCATGGACTTATAAATGTTCATACGTAATGGAATCTGACCAATCACTTCGATACATGGATTGCCCTCAGAGGCCATATTCAGTGCAGTGTAAAGCACACAAGTGCAATGTGTAAATGTATACTTGGCTATAATTGAGTTTCAACACACTCGTGGGAAAGTAACCAAAAGTTATTTTTTTACACACCTCCACTATTTGATCAATGAAAAGACTGCATGGACTTATAAATGTTCATACGTAATGGAATCTGACCAATCACTTGGATACATGGATTACTCTCAGAGGCCATGTTCAGTGCAGTGTTCCCGCTAAGGCTGTATGTCACCAAATTTTGCGAAGAAGCTCAAAAAATTGGCGCAAGGGGTTCCCAGAAGAAAAAGTCAAAAATAGGTTTTGGGTTATTTCAGATTATATTCCAAATTACTCTCATTTTTGAGGTGATCTTTACGAAATTGGCAATGGCACGATGTATTTTTTTTTTTCCATTATGTCGCTTTGGCGCAAAGTCAAAAACACTGGCCATATCTCTTTACAAATTCATCTAAGCATGCACTGTGGAAGTAATGATGTCATTTCTTGCAAAATCAACAACTTTCTTGATTGTATGAAATAACAAAATGTTCTTTATTTATGTAATTGCCTACTTACAGCAAAGCATTGTGGGAGAAGCTGAAGTCAGATCAGGACAGCAATATTGGAACGAATTCAAGGAACAAGCGGTGAGTTGTCAGTCATATGATAGTCACAAACTGGGGGCAGGGGAGGGGGACACAAGTTCTAATTGGTCATATGCAAGTCAGAAATTGGGGAAGAAGGGTTGATTTCTAGGAACATAAGTCTGTTACAGGTGGTCACAAATTGGGGTTACGGGGGACAAGAGAACAAGCCATAAGTTGTCAGTCATGTGCTAGTCACAAACCGGGGGGTAGGGGAGGGGGAAACGAGTTCAAGTTGGTCATATGCAAGTCAGAAATTGGGGAAGAAGGGAACATAGGTCTATCATGGGTATGCACAAATCAAGGTTAGGGGACAAGAGAACAAGCCATAAGTTGTCAGTCATGTGCTAGTCACAAACCAGGGCAGGGGAGGGGGAAATGGGTTCAAGTTGGTCATATGCAAGTCTGATATTGGTGGGATAACTTCAAGGAACATAGACCTATCACAGCTAGTCACAAATCGGGGGCAGGGGAGTGGGGAAAGGAGTTCAAGTTGGTCATATGCAAGTCAGAAATTGGGGAAGAAGGGTTGATTTCTAGGTCTATCACAGGTCAGTTGTGTGTCAAACATTTTTGTTAACTTCAAATGTAAATATTTTGTTAATTATATACCAGGCATTGTTCTCATTTCATCTATGTACTATATGGACGTGTGCTATATATCAGGTGCACTTCCAGTTAGATACACTGCATACTTTTTCAGATATAGCCCTCAATTCATAACGGTCGTAACTGTGTGTCAAATGTTACAACCATTAACATTTTCCCCATAGACCCACTGTAGGATAGTTGTCAAAACATTCAGGTAGAAATCTGAAAGTTCTTGATATATCTCTTTACTAATATAGACTAATACTGAACACAAAAGCAATCAAAAAGAAGTTTGAAGTTTTTGACCTTATGTTACATTTTGGCTAGATTTACTGTGAAAACACCCATTTATATGTTAGTCTATTGCCAGCTTATAGCTTCTTGAAGCTGTAAGCTGGCTTTTATATGTTAGTCTTTTGCCTTTCAAGAATATTGCAGAGTTACAGAGTAAAAATTATCCAAACAATGACTGCATAATGACACCAGCATTGGTATAGGTTCTTTATGTTGGTGTTCAAATTAGAACCAAATGTTTGATTGGGACTTCAACAATTTCAGACGATTATGAACGCAACTTCTTAAATGCTGTTAAGGCCGAACCATAGTCGGCATCCAAACAAAATTTTCCCTACCAAACATTTAGTCACAACGTCACCAAATATTTGCCATCGAATTTAAAGTATGAACGGGTAACAAACATAACAAACATTTTGTCCAATGTATAACATGTGCAATCTAGCGCGAAATTTTATTTGGTCTCAACTCGGTGTTGAATTTTTTTTGTTTGGAGTCATTCGTCATTTTGACGTCACGACAAAATGTGACGCGTTGCATCAAAAGGTACAAGTTCTCGGCCAAGCAAATTTTGAGATACAGGCAAATAAAGCTCGTAAATTATAAAGAAAATAATAAGAAAAATGTCATCTTTATTCACCATATCTTCAAAATTTAAACTTCAATTTTCACAAGCAAGGTATCATTTTAAAGCTTAATTTATTCTCTTTAAAGTAACACAGAAATCTCAATTTTGTCAAAGGTAGACAACTTGTACCTTTTGATGTAACGCGTCACAAATGTTTGGTAGCGAAAATTTTGTTTGAAGGCCTACTAGGGTTCGGCCTCAACCCTAACGATTAGTTGCAAACATAGTTAAGTGATACCAAAAAAAAATGGAAAACAGATCAGAAAAATGCTGGCACCAAAGTTCAATATCAAACTCTACAGCAGATTTAGGGTTACAAAAATTTGGTTAACATCATAAAATAATCCAAATTTGTAGTTTGCAAATAATTTTCATGTGAAAGTCAATAGCAATTTCAAATTTAACAAAACCCATCTGCCTATACCTTTAATTTCTTTTTTGACAGCATCATGTCCTGCCCCTCTGGTAACAGAAAAATATAGATATTCATACATACAGCAGGATAGATCCTTGCGTCAAATTCAGCCCATTACCCCCTACTGTTGTTAGCAAAGAAATATTGGAAATCATTTATTCGTCATTATGGTCCACTCCCATTGACATTTTAACATATGTAGATCGTCATATCAAAAGGTACCTTAATACCGGCATAGTACATTACGAGATACGGGCCATTGAAGCTAATCATAGTCAAAAATCACATCCAAGGCCGAATTTCTAATTTTATCAGAAAGGTTATCATTGAAGTGTATTCTATCATATTAATCATGTTCCAACATCCAAAACACAAGAAAAATGTATTAAAACCAAGCTAAAAATCCTCTCTCCATTCAAGATTTACTAAGTACAAAAACTTTAAACTCGATTTTCTCAGAACCATAGTTTTCCGAATCAGCCCGATGCCTTTTACCACTTTGGGTATAACTTCGCAACCAAACATCCAATAACCAAAATCAAGGTGTCATTTTAAAGCTTAAAATCTCAGCTTTCAGATGAGACCAAAAAATCAATTTTGAGATTGCCGACCTTAAAGTACCTTTCGATATGACGGGTCACATATAATAAGGACAAGTAGTTTGTTAACTTTTACAACCATCATGAAAAACCAAGTAAAAAAGAAATAGATTACTTCATGCTGAAGTACCATAAATCCGAATTCTGCACAATTGACCATATTCACAACACCATCTGTGCACAACTTAGTAATATATGATCGATTGCACAGAAATATTCGTATTTACGCAAAACAAAACCCCAACCCTGTTTTACTTGCCCGACCGACCCTAAATTTGCGTTTTAGAAGATTTTTGTTATTTATGGTAAAAGTCATGTGAACTCCGCCATTTTTTGCCAAAATAATTATTTGTAAACATTTTTCACCTTTTCTCCCATTTTTGTCAGATTTTTTTAGCTATTTTAGGCATAAAAACCAAAATTTTAAAAACAAATTTGCCTGCCCACCCGACAATACTTGAAAGATCTGCTCGCCTATGTTATTTTGTTTCATAAGTCGTCTTATGGTACTTTCAAGATGCATTTATGGGACATGCGAAGTTGTCTATCGTGAATATTCTTTTAGTGACTTGTTTATTTTTCTTGCTTATTTTTATTTTGCAGGGATTTTCCGAGTCCTGTGATTCATCAGCCAGCGGCAGTCCATTCAAGGCTTATAAAGGCAACCTGCCGTTCTACATCAACCAACGCAATATCAATGGGCAAACGCCACTCTTCTTAGCATGTACTGCAGGACATACAGAAATGGTGAGGGCGCTTTTGGAATTCCGACCAAGAGGCGCTGGGCATAATGGACATAATAATCATAAGAAACAGACTTATGTTGAAGTAGACTGTTACACAGTCTTAGGTAGAACTCCACTGCATAGTGCGGTGCAATCCGGCAATGTTGAGATTGTTAAGCTTTTGCTTAAAAAAGGAGCCGATGTGAATTTGCCAATTAAATCAATCAAGTGTCTATTTAATCCAAGAGATGATTTAAGCGTAAATAGTGCTGGTCGAGTTGTTGAACAAATGCATATTCCCAGACAGGACGATTCTTTGTTATATGAAGCATGTAGCGCAGAATATTACAATTTGGAAGTTATCGCAATCTTATTACGTCATGGTGCTCGGGATCCTAACGGTAAGGCATTATTCTCTGCTTGCGTGAGTATGCGACAGGATGTCGTTACGACAATTTTAGCCCATACCGGAGTCCATCCAGATCCAGATTACCATATTGACGACAGGCACAAAGTGCTATTCAAAGAATTCCTACTGGAACATTATGGACCCGAGGTATTTGACTGTAACGTGGTCAAAGTCGGCAAATCTTTCCGCCACATATCGAAACAGGAAGTTGGAACTGGAACGCACAAGAAAAGCAGTTTGTACAACAGAAGAAAAACAGTTGTAGGCCTCAAACGATCCATGAGTACTCAAGGGGCATTTGATACCCCGGTCGCAATAGATTGGCATGACCAGAATCTGACTGATATCAAGTTGGAATGGTTAGTTGAGGCTGGGTTAAGATATAACCCAGCCATCAGACCTTATCCATTCCCGTTATCCAAGTTTCATATTGTCGTAGCAACTGTTACCAGGATAGATGTTTCTGATAACAGTCTTGGGGTATTACCACTAAGCTTATTCCAACTGCCGTCACTTCAGCTACTCAATGCATCAAAGAACAAAATCCAGCACTTACCGATCACTGAAGAAGGATCTAATGGGTCGCATACTCCTACACAACGTGGGAGTAGAGGCTCTGATGTTTGTAGTGCATGGAATGCACCCATGTTGCAGAGACTGAATGTATCCCATAACTGGCTATCCAGTTTGCCATCTGGGCTATTCTTTCTGCCAGAATTGGAATCATTAGATGCACAGTCAAATGACATTAAGAGTCTTCCTTTTGAAATGTGGATGGCTCCTAAACTCAAGACGGCAAATTTCTCAAGGAATTACCTTAAAGATCTTCCAGGATGTCCTTATGGAGTCTTAAATGACTCACCACCAGTGTTTGCCGACCCTGATGAAGTGAATCCTGAAGAATGGGAAGTCCTGAATCACAAACGACTTCCAAGATCTAACACTCTCCAACCCGGAGGAAGAGAGCGCATGACAAGTAAAATTGCCGCCGCTGCGTACAAGCTTGGTTTCCCGTATTTTGGGCCGAAAGAAGCATCCGGCTATATGGGTACTATAGAGTCGGGTGCAACATTAGGGGATGATATCAGATTGTCACAGGCTACGACACAGACATCAGCAGATTCTTATGCTTCCGATTTAGAAACGGATATTGATGGACTCCAAAGGCGCTTTTCAATAACGAATTTCAAGCGCCATCGCTTGGGCAGCTCGGGGAGCAATCATGTGGCAGATATTACAGAAGAAACCGTCAATGGGGATGAGTTTAATTGCCTTGAAACATTGGATCTGTCTCACAACAGACTACAAAAGGTGCCATCTGGCCTGCCATGCCTTGCGCCCAAGCTAACCAAACTGACTCTATCCTATAACCAAATCACAGAGTTTGGGCCAATCACAAAGTACCCAGCTGGTCTGATGGACCTGGAGATATCACACAATAAGATCAAACATATCTCATCTCCAAGCAGGAGGACGTCACTACGAGGCCGAGCTGGGGTGTTTAAACTCTTGCGCTCAACATCCTATCAGGATACAGGCAGCCTAGAAATCTGCTATAGTCCGTCCGCTCAACTCACAGCATCAAGATCAAGAAAGGCGTCAGTAGGACAAAGCCCATCCCCGCGAGAATTACCACGTGAATCTCATTCATTCAGCTTCTCTGGTCAGTCCCATCAGCACAGCCCTAGTCAAGCGGCGCAGCCATGCAAACACAGGCGCCATCGTGTGCTGGCAAATCTGCGAACACTTGATTTATCCAATAACAAGTTGATGGAATTGGAGGTCATTATAAGGTCAAGAGTAGCGTCCAATTCAGAGGAGGATAGCGAGATATCGGATGACAGTTCAACGCATGATATTATGGTATGATACTTTTCTCTTTTGTTAACGCTGGTATCAATCCATTATTTCTGGGAAAAGTTTTTATACTTTGTACTTCAGTGACTGTCAATTTAATATAAAAGTATAAATTTCAAGAAGTGGATCTACATGCTAACCCTGAAAGTGATATAAGTTTTTGACCAAAATCTTTGAAATTGCCCTAATTTCTTCTGGAAAGCCTAACTAAAATTTGCTTAGGTAGATGTAAAAACCTAATGTTAGTAATTTTATTTTGGTTTCCAGAAATAGAAAAAATGGGCCAAATCTCACATTTTGGTCAAAGAGTAAGATTGACATCACCGTAATGACTTTTCCACAACAGATGGATTAACACCAGTCTTAAAGCTAATTATTGAACTTTCTAGAAATTGTGTTTTGAATTACAACTATGGAAGCAAGTGCTTATCTAAAATGACTTAAAAGAAGAACTAAAAATGCTGCTACTGGAGGTTTGAAGATAAGGGTCGCATCTTCTATAATCTATAGAGCCAATAATCATTTTGGGAATATGTAGTGATTTGACATCATTTTGATATATTTAAAATATCAAGATAATTTATGTTAAATCAAGATCATTTTGTGCATATATGGTTAAGTCATATTGTGTTTTATCAACATTTTCAAAGCATGTTTTTAGATATTGAAACACACAACCTTTTTTCACCCTTGAGATCCAACCAGTAAATCATCCAACAATTATCAACTATACTGTATGAACCTTGAAGTATACAACAAGCAATCAGACTATGTTACAAGATCCATAGTATAATCCTTGTATTCTACAACATACTGGTAGTTTTGTGTTGTGTAAGAGACTGATAAAGATTGATTAGGATTGATAATGAGACCAAATCACTGTGTATGAATATTTGTACATGAATCGTTCATGATTTTGGTATTATTTTGGGCTAATTTTGTTGCTACTACATTGACAAACGTTAATCATAAATCATTTGAATATTCAGCAAAATTTGGTACATTGTTATGATTCCAGAAATATGGACTAATTTACTTCCCTGTATGGTCATATTGGTTTAAGTGAGTTAATCGGCTGCTTGTTGCATACTTCAAGAGTATATTCTTGCTTTTTCTTTGCTTTCTAATGTCATTCTCTTTCGGTTGTTCATTGCTCCAATCACAGCCAAGAAATGGTGAAATCTCCCCAAAGTTGCCGTCAGCAATGCAGAAATCAGACTCAGAAGTCACCTTGCTCTTCCCAAGCATATCCATGCTGGCCGTGTCCAACAACCAAATTGCAGAAGTGCCGGCAGATATTCAGTACCTCACCAAACTCTCCAGTCTAAAGATCGACGGCAATGACAGGATCACCACTCTTCCACCAGAGCTAGGGAGACTGAAAGGAATGCTGTATGATCTCAACTTTAATGGATGTCGTCTGACGGAGCCGTTGGCTAGTTTGTGGAAGACATCTGTCAATGATGTGCTGGGATATTTGCGGTCTGTTCTTGATGAGTAAGTTGGTATTTTTCTTTGAAATATTTTATGTTGTGTAAAACATTGGAACTATTTATGTCCTGTCTGCAATATGAGCTGTTGTTTCATCAAAATATAAAGTGAGAAATGGGACCAAGTATACTTAAGGTCCCATCCAAAGTTTTAGGGTTAGGGTTTATGGTTAGAGTTAGGGTTGGGTCATTTTTAGTGAGTTGGGGTCGGGTCATGATTAGCGAGTTAGGGTTGGGTCACGGTTAGTGAGTTAGGGTCGGGTCATAGTTAGTGAGTTAGGGTGTGTTTAGAGTTAGGGTAATTTTAAGGGAGTTAGGGTTTGGTCATGGATAGCTAGTTAGGGTTGGGACATTGTTTGTTAGTTAGTTAGTTAGTTAGGGTCATGTCATGGGTATAGGGTCATGTCATGGGTGAAGTTTTGATGGGACTTTTAAAGTATACTTTTTCCGAGAAATGAAAGAATAGTTACAGTCAATTTAACACAAGTGCATGGTGAAGGCCGTTCAGCACATATGGTTGTTACTTAGGCCGGGGTCAGACGAACGACGAGGTCGCATTTATTACAATAAATTTTGCTGTCGTAATACGTCTGACCTGTATTTATTACAATAGAGTCGTCGTCGCATTAAAAAAAATGATCGACAACAATTTCCGATAGATTTATTGTAATAAAGTTGAAAGTAATGCGGTGAAAACCCTGTGTGACCCCACCTCGTAATTAATTACAACATTGCATTACTATAGCCTGCATGCTGAAAAATGATGTGCTAATCCCATCTCGTAATTAATTACGACATTGTATTTATTGTAGTAAATGCGAGGTTGTAATACGTGTGACCGCATGTCGTAATTAATTACGACAATAAATTTATTGTAATAAATACAATGTCGTCGTTCGTCTGACCCTGGCCTTAGTCTTTGCCTGATGATTGTCTGTTTATAGACAAATCAAATATTTATTGGACAATGTAAACAGAAATTCAGGGTGCAGGGCCCCATTGTTTGTAAATGCAACCCCTATCCTGGATTTTTTTTAAATATCCAATAATTTTTTATATAGTTTTAGATTAGTTTTGAATTTTGATGGTCATGTAAAAGCCCATTTCTGGAAACAAAATAGAGAGTATAATCTATCTGTTGTGTATGATTTAGGTTAATGAATTTGCATTCCATATTGCTTGAGACTGGACTGAGACCAGTGCTGGAGGTCTCGAGACAAGGTCTCGGTCTTGAGACCGTCTCGAGACCATATTTTTCAGGTCTCGGTCTCGGTCTCAGTCTCGGGTGCTGAGATCTCGGTCTCGATCTCGGTCTCGGACCCCCAGGGTCTCGGAAATTGTGGTCGAGACCTGTCGAGACCCATCAAAAATTAGCAGTTTTGAAGGTTATGTTTTCTTCTCTTAAAATCTTAATAAAATGACTGTATTGTAAAATGACATTCTCACTATAGCATGTTGATTGTGTGTACACTGAGCTAGCTACATGTGGCGGAGCTAATACAGTATTATAGGTATAGAAACAGAAGCAACTTAAAGGTATCAAAGGCAGTAAATTAAAAGTTGCGGGTATGGTATTTATATCAGTGATATCCACTTTTGACCTCTTGCCTTATGCAATTCTTTACAGCATGATGCAGTTCAATAAACCCTTTTTGGGAAATATACCACATGTTGGCTCCAAATAGACTTACAAATATTTATC